>VWYK01103022.1:388-12208 GCA_013399775.1 Semnornis frantzii
TCCAAGCACCTCTTTCCTCATTCCAAAGCAGGTTTTTCCAGGAAGGAGTTTTAAAATGAGTTTATGATCTGCCTCACCTTTACAAGTGATGTCACCCAGGTCTGTGGTACTTCCCTTCAGAGCAGTAAAATGCAGAAGAGAATCTGAGATGTATGATGTTTAACTCATTCTGAATGCTACGACTTGGCTAACATAGAGGTGCTGATAAGGAGGATTCCTGTGAAGGGTCAGGTCATGCCTATAGTTTACAGAATTTACTTACTCCGTGGACTTCTATTTTTGCAGTCTTCAAAAATTGTATTGGTTATCTTTAATTATTTCCAGGAGATTTGAGGCCTGTTTCTATGCCTACTGAGTACAGCTGGATAGGGGAGTCAAAAGAACAGAACATGTACAAGAGGGGAAGCAGAGGTGAGTATTTTTTTTTTCTCTGCTGTTCTCTGAGGGTTTGTTTTTTTTTTCTTTGATACTTAAGCAGCATGAAGATATCATCACAGGAACTAAATCTGTTTTTCTTGAGTGCCACAGAGAATATGAAAGAGCCCATCCAGTATTTGAGGTTTTTGTGTTTCTATTTCTGAAAATTAAAAGTTTGCATTTGCAGGAGGCATTTATCTAATTGTAGTGTAAAAAAAAGTCCAAGATCAAGGGAAAAGAAGCCTTGTAAGATTCAGATATTAGTTAACAGGAATCAGTTCTTAATCTTCACAGCTCTAGAAAACATTAAGTGATGTTTCAGATGTAAGGTAAAGTCCTTTGAGACACATTTTGATTATGAATGAATATTTGAAACTGGAAACATGAATTGGACTCTTGATGTCCAGACCAGCAATCTGAATCCTACACATCTGTGTTCATGCCAGTGGGAAGCAGGAACTTTACAACAAGTGTGGTGGTAGCAAAGTTCCTTCTTCCCTTTTATCCTCTGCTAAAACCCAATTCTATCATTCAGTATCTTCAAATATGCAAGTATTGGCATGCCAGTTGTTAGAGATCCTTCAGTAAACACTGTAGTTCAGAATCTTTTGGGCACAGTGTGGGTAGCCGAGAGCTCAACCTGACTGCTTATAATGTGACAATATTGAATGATGCTCTCAAAAATTAATACAGGATTTTAAACTACCTTTTCAGTAATCTTACATTCCAAGAGAAAGTAGCTTCCACTCCAGGCACAAGCCTTTAGTGATTGAGTTTGATTTATCTCTAGTTTGTAGTCCACCATTAAGGGCAGATTCCTTTCCTCAGACCTCTTGCCTGGCCACTTCCCATTTTGAAACTGTGCTCAAGTATACTGTCCAGCTCCTTAACACCATTATTCCAGTTTGTCAGGTTCCTTGAAATCCAGTTCCACTCTCTGGACCCAGAGACTCCCAGAGGTGGTCCTTGCTGAGTACAATTTGCCAATATTTGATGTGTGTGCTCTCTCTCACCTCAAGTGGCAGCAGGTGTCAGTAAATGTGGTGCTGAAGTCCCCTGCAATCCCTCACCATTCACTTGACATCAGGTGGCTCTGCCCACTTTAATAGTACCAAGTGATGACCTTTGATGTTTGACTGACACATTCTGCCTGTACTTCTGTGTTATGCAAGCCATACAATGTGGACTGGCTTCATGCTATCTGTCACACAAAGATCTGAGTATGCATCTTCTTTGTCCCTGGTTTTGGGCCAGCTTGCTTAGTTTGCCCTTGATTCCATGAACCTTGATACAAATAAGGTTGATTTCAGTGGAAAGAGCCTCAGATGAAATGGGAGATACACCAAGATGACAACACAGATGTAGCTAAAATGGCTCTCTGGTCATTTCCTCTTACTAATGTTTCTTTTTTTTCCCCTCCAACTGACTCTGAGAATTCACTGCTGCGGTATCTGAGCGATGACAAGATCCTGGTTATCCAAGAAGAGCCTTTGACACAGAAAGACAACAAACGGGACACGGGTCGGAGGTCAAGAAAAAAGGGCAAGCCCACGACCACTTCAAACTACCCAATGAGCTCATCTGTGCTGACATCTACTATCAATGTTAGGCTGGAACCTGGGCAGCAAGATGTCCTGAATTTCTCACTAGCAGAAAACAATACAGTTCCACTTTACCATGTAAGTAATGACAGAGATCATAGAGTCAGAGAATTATAGAGTGGTAAGGTTGGAAGGGACCTCAAGGATCATCCAGTTCCAACCCCCTGCCATAGGCAGGGACACCTCCCATGAGCACAGGTCACTCAAGGCCTTGTCCAACATGGACACCTCCAGGGTCTTTGATCACATTGGGTGATTCTGTGCTCACAACCTCCCTGGGCAACCTGTGCCAGTGTCTCACCACCCTCACTGCAAACAACTTCCTCCTAACATCCACTTTCAATCTCCCCTCTGACACTTCAAACCCATTCCCCTTGTCCTGCCATTCCCAGACCTTGTCAATAGTCCCTCCCCAGCCTTCCTGCAGCCCCCTTCAGATCCTGCAAGGCCACTCCAAGCTCTCCTGGAAGCCTTCTCTTCTGCAGGCTGCAGAGCCCCAACTCTCTCAGCCTGTCCTCACAGCAGAGCTGCTGCAGCCCTCTCACCATCTTGCTGGCCTCCTCTGCACCGGCTCCAACACTTCCATGGCCTTCCTGTGCTGGGGGCTCCAGAACTGCACCCAGGACTGCAGCTGGGGTCTGAGGAGAGCAGAGCCAAGGGGCACAATCCCCTCCCTTGCCCTGCTGCCCACACTGCTCTTGCTGCAGCCCAGCACACAGTTGCTGTCTGGGCTGCACTCACACTGCAGCCTCATCTTGAGCTTTTCCTCACCCCACACCCCCTAAGGTCCTTTTCCTCAGGGCTGCTCTCAACCATTCCCCACCTAGCCTGGAGCTGTGCTTGGCATTGTGCCTACCCAGGTGTAGGACCTTACACTTGGCCTTGTTGAATGTCCTGAGGTTGGCCTGGGCACAGCTCTGCAGCCTGTGCAGGTCCCTCTGGATGGATCCCTGCCCTCTAGCAAGTTGACTGTGCCACACAGCTCATTCCTGCTGCACAGAGTCTTACTGCACAGACTACATGGAAAAAACACTAAAATAATTTCCTTTTGGGACCGGTACAGGTATAAAACCATATTCTTCTACTTTATGTTTTAATATTCTGTTTTATAGCCCAAGAAAGTTGCTTCATGTCAGTATCACCAGACCTTTCACGTAAGAACAGCTTAGACAGGAAGGAAAAATGCAAGGCAGAGAAGGACATATGTGAAATGATTCTTCAAGGGCTGACAGAGTGATATCACTTCTCTTATCACCATAAATTTCCTGAACATTATAGATAGACCTTTGCTGTTCCTCGGGAGGCAGTCACAGGAATCAGAACATCTCAGGCATTTAGTCAACTGCCTTATGAATATACAAGAGGAACTGATTCAACAATATACAAGAGCTGCTGACACAGATTTTGTGGTTCTTGCCAGCACAGAATCATTCCTCTTAACAACATCTTCTCACTCTGAATACTCAAAGAGTTACAAAAAGTGAATCAAAAACTAGTTTGGCATATCTCAGATACTGCCTCCAGTTCTGCTGTCCCCATCATAAGGACACAGAGCTGCTGGAGTGAGTTCAGAGGAGGCCACAAAGATGAGCCAAGGGCTGGAACACCTCTGCTATGAGGACAGGCTGAAGAAGCTGGGGGTGTTCAGCCTAGAGAAGAGAAAGCTCCTGGGGGACCTTAGAGCTGCCTTCCAGTACCTGAAGGGATCCTGCAGAAGGCTGAAGAAGGACTTCTCATAAGGCTGTCTAGCAATAGGACTGGGGGGAATGGTTTGAAGCTAAGGGAAAGTAGGTTTAGACTGGAGCTTGAGGAGTTGTTCTCCAGTATGAGAGTGGTGAGACTCTGGAACAGGCTGCCCAGGGAGGTGGTTGATGCCTCCTCCCTGGGGGTGTCCAAGGCCAGGCTTGATGAGGCCTTGAGCAAGCCAAGTCTAGATGAAAGGTGTCTCTGCCCATATCAGGGATGTGGGAGTAGATCTTTTCTAAGATCCCTTCCAGCCTAAGCCATTGTATGATGCATTCTGAAAGACAGCTACCCAGAATGAAAATTTAAGTATCAGAGAACATTTAGTGGCATTTTGATCTCAAAAAAAAAAAAAGAGAGAGAGGAAAAAAATAACAGATAGTGGTATTCCTAGATAGACATTGGAGTTTTGAGTTAATCATCTGATTTCCTTAATATCTAAAGGTTTTATCAAGACTTCCACAAGCATTTCAATATATTTACTTACTTGGATAATGAGTTTTTATTCTGTTGAGAATTAATTCTACAGCAACACTAAGGTCAGTCAGAAGATACCTCAAAGATTGCCATAGGCCAGCTTTTACTGCTTTTAAATCTTAAATAGCTTTTTTTCTTCCCCTGGGGTCAGTTTACCTTTTCCTTACTCTTGTAGTCTGATTTTTCTCAGCTCTCTGGAGGCAGTAACATCTGATGGCAGCACTGGTTTGGTTTTTTGTTTGTTTCTTTTTATGGAAGTCAAAACCACAGAACTGCTATAATCAAATTTCCATGGTTCCTCTATACTTAACACATGCCCAGAACAACTTTTGAATATAGATCAAAATTTAAGCCTTGATAAATTCTTTGGGAAATGGCAATGGTAATGTTAAATAGGATCTTAATCATCTCTAGTCAAGGAAAGGTGATAGTGTCATGTAAGCAAACAATGTGGCATGATGGAAGGAGAGATTGAGCCTCACTTAGCCATTGCTTTATTTTCTAACATAATTGTACAAATACATACCACAGCCACAGGCACTTACTTAACAGTACTTTAAATCACCAGACACAGATGTAAGAAGTTCTGCAAAATTGATAATTGCATGGATTCACCACTTCACTTTGGAAGGAGTGTTGATTTGGAACCTAAAATTAAACAATTAGACTGATTTCAGAAGTTGCTGTGAGGATGCAGAGTTAGTATATAAAATGGATATTTAGGTAATGCAATATTGGCAGCATGCCCAGGGTATAAAATGATGCATAAAGCTACGTGGCAGTAAAATATTGCTGTCAAGAAACACTGCCCCTTGCAGGCTGTGTTTGTAACTCTGATTTAATTGGTGAGCAGTTCTGTCATGAATGTCACAGAATCTGAGGAAGAGTCAATTGTAATTAACAGGGCTGTTGCAATTAATGTTAATCAAAGGAGTATGTTTTAGGACATGACTTCCTAAGTTGGGTAATGCTTCACTTCTGAAGTGACCAGGTGAAGCCTAAATAGGGAGGTATATGTAATCACTACAAAAATGCATTCATTAGAGCATTGCTGAAATACACCTCTGGGATAGACTCTGGGCTTACAAGAATAGAGCTAACACCTGAGTATGTTTTGTACTACCAGAAGAGTGTCTTAGTAAGCAGGACTCCTGCACAGCAGACCAGATGTAGAGGAGCAATTTTTCATTTTTCCCTATTAAAGAAACCAGAGAAGTGTTGAGTGGGAAATACTGCCCATCTTGATATGGATATTCATCTGCAAACCTCTAGTGAAATGCACGTTTCCTGCTGCTCAGCTCCATTTTGTCTGAAAGAGTACTGGGGTTCTTATTCCTGACCCATTAGAAAATCCACGTGCTGTTCACTTTGTGGGTTTACTGCCTCAGACCTACACTAGTCTCATGTAAATGCAGGACTGTCTTGGTTGGGAAGGACCTGTAAGGGGATGGGGTAATTAGTTAATGCGAGACGATGTATAAAACTATTAACAGTTTATTAATATTAAATATTCAGAACTCACATCACCCCCATCACCATTTAATAATAATATTAACAGGCTCTTTGCAACGTTATGGAAACTATGTCCAGGTTATAACAGGATCCAGAGATGACTATTAAATATAAACATTAATTAAACTCGATATGAACTGGCAGAGAAGGCTTTGTGGCCAGCACGCCGCTTGCTCACTAGATGGACACAAGGAGCAACTTTCTGCTTAGGGCAGAAGGCAATTAATAATTCCAAGAGGCTTTTGGTATTTACCCACAGAATTCTATCTGACAGTACCCAAGGCTCGTAGCAGGGTTGCTGTCGGTAGCCATCAGAGGCTTTAGAGTCTCCCCAGGCTTCTGGGGAAAGGAGGCAGATGATCTCTGAGCTGTTCCTGGCTCTCTGGATGATTTGTGTTCTCTGCAGGGCTTCCCCCTGGGCAGAAGGCTTCCAGGTGCAGGCAGATGTCTTGCGGTGTCACGCCGGCTGTGCAGGCCAAATGCGTGGAGGGATCAGAGGCAGCAGGCACAGACACACCTTGGAATGGCAAAGGCCTCTGTGCTCCCTGCTCATCTCCTTTGATCCAATACAGCCTGAGACTAATGGGCCTTTGGACACAGGAGAGCCAATCCAATGGCACTTAGCCAAGATTTGCCCATATTAGGTGAAGCCATAGGCTTGCTTTACCCTTCTTTGGGCAGCACACAGCCTTGCACAAGGCAACCCTGTGCACCTTGTTTGCTGCAGTTGCTGGGCAGGCCACAGACCCCAGACTTAGTGGCTCCAGGCCCTTTGTCCCTTTTCCCGTGGTTGCTCTCCCCAAAACAGCAGGAGGGAGAGCAGAAAAACATGGCTGGGCAAGGCAGGAGAGGTACAAGCCCAGTTTGGCCTGCCTAGGCCTACCACGACAGGACCTCACCACTGAGATCATTGAGTCCAACCACTGACCACCATGGGCATTAAACCATGTCCTGAGATGCCACATCCACACATTCCTTGAACATCTCCAGGGACAATGACTCCACCACCTCCCTGGGTAACCGGTTCCAGTGCCTGAAATGTAGTTTGATGGTTACTACATGAAACTCTCAGATACAGTCATGGTCTTTCATCTGGTTTTACTTGGCAGTAAATGTTCTGAGCCTTTTATCTACAAAGCAATTGGGTATTTTTTTTGTTGTTGTTGTTGTTGTATTGTGTAAACTGGATTAGAAACTATTGACTCTCGGTATGTAGAAGAGACTGTTTTTAGCAGACTTCAGGATAGTTTCTATGCAGTAAAATAGAATTAATGGCTGCTCTAGGGTAGTCATTGAGAGTAGTCACTTCCTATTTTAAAGATAATCTGAAGTATTATGGTAGTCTAGGGCTGGTCGTTCACAGCCTTTGCCAAACCTCCTTTTTATTTTCTTCCTGCTGATCACAGGAAGTTGGTAATTGATGCCTCTAGCACAGAGTGATGTAAATGCCATTTAACTGCTCTTGGAGCTGCAAAAAGACAGCTTGACAAATGACACAAAATTCAGTGGGACATGCTGAGAACTAAAATGTGAGCAGAAACAATGCAGATCCATTTTTCCTCTGATGCATGCATGCATGCTGGGGTGGGCCAGATGTTCCAGAGAGCTTTTGTGGTGGTTTGTTTTGGTTTGGTTTTGGATGATTAGGCAGTGAGAGCTGCTATGGTAAATAAAATAGCTATGATAGTCTGGGAGAAGCATGTGTGTTCAGCTCCATATGACTGAAGCAAGAGTGCTTATTGCCAGTTCTGTACAGAAAGTGCTTGTATTATATTTTTTTCATTCCTGGTTTTACAGGAAGAAACAAAATGTGCTGTTAGGGGTGAGAGTTACTTCCTTCAGAGTTTCATTTCCTTTCAGCATGGCTGAATACATTCTGTCTTTGCTTTTTATTTAAGTGTCTGCAATATGGAAAACCCTGTTTTCCTGACTTGCAGGTGAGTTGAGGATGATTGCATGGACTCCAGCTGCTCAGAGAAGCTAATCTGTGTCTTTATGGTTTCTATTGCTTCAGACTCTTTCTCTCCAGTTGTATTGATCCTAAGATAGGATTCTTTTGCATTTCTCTTGTAGCATAACTGTACATATGAAGGCTCAAGCTGGCAAGCACCTAACCAGTGCATTGTAAGATGGATTAATTCAGCAAATTAATTTATGGTTTGGTTTTATTATTTCTCCAAGCTGCATGTGTAGTCTAGGGATAAATTAACAGGCATTCAGATTGATGTGATTTAACAGTCCTTAATAAATATTAGCTACAGCTGATATTATTGCTGCCATAATTGCAGTGTTTGTCATCCAGAAAAATGCACCAAATACACACATGCAAGCTCCTCTTCCTCCCAACACAAATGCCATAGAATGGTAAGGTTGGAAGGGACCTCAAGGATCATCCAGTTCCAACCCCCTACCATAGGCAGGGACACCTCCCACTAGCACAGGTCACTCAAGGCCTCCTCCAACCTGGCTTTGAACACCTCCAGGGAGGGAACAGCCACAACCTCCCTGGGCAACCTGTGCCAGTGTCTCACCACCCTCCACCATCTCCCCCTCTTGTTGACAAAGGGATCAGTGTGCAGGAAGCCAGCTCTGAAGCACTCTGAAGACCCTTGTTGGAATTCTGCTCTACTCACTAGCTCAGACCTTGTTCCCTTCATCTTCTCAGCATCTGTCTTTCAGACCTCCCGAGAAAAAGAATGAGGATGGGGTTTTGGAGGAAACCAAAAAGCACTGCATGCCAGGGAAGGTCAGTCCTCTGTAGGGCAGGGTCATGGGAAGCCTGTACCCAGAGAAGAGGGAAAACAAGAAAAAGCAAGAGGAGGGAATTGTCTTTTCCCCTGACCTTCTTGAGCCACACTACCTCCTTTCATCTTCAGCCACGGCTCTTCTTCCACTTCCCTTACCTTTCCCATGAAATCTTGTGCAGCAAAATCACTGCAGAATAGTGGGCTCCACGTTGGCTATTTTTAACTCCTCAGCAACAGAATGTTTGTGCTTTGTGACAGCAGAAAGTTGCAGTGAGAAACCCTTTCCATCTCTAACTGCTTCATGCCATCCGATTGGATTTCCAACTGCATTGGGGCTCTGCACACTTCTTCCTCAGGAAGAGCATTCTGCCTTTTATGTGAAAGCTGCAAAACTTCACTGCAACTCTTATTAGATGGTATTCTGCCCTGTGATTTTTTTCTGTGATGAACTAAAATTGTATTTCCTAAGCTTTAGTTGATACTTCAAATGAATGTCCATTTGTATACAATGAAGACTGCCAAGTACAGAGCATGGAATTATTCCTTCCTCCATAAAACTCAGTAGTTCCACTTACTTTGTTGCAATAAATTTGTATCTGGTATCTATTCCAGAAAAACTGAAGAGTTTCAGAGAACACAAATACATTTACAGTTAAATATGCTGGAGTTTTTTAATCCCAGGCCCCCAACCCATGTCTTTGGGATGCAGTATTTGTTCTATAGTAGCCTTCCAGTACCTGAAGGGGGCTACAGGAAGGCTGGGGCGAGACTATTGACAAGGGCTTGCAATGACAGGACAGGGGGCAATGGGTTTGAACTGGCAGAGGGAATATTGAAATTGGATGTTAGGAGGAAGTTGTTTGCAGTGAGACACTGGCACAGGGAGGTTGTGGCTGTTCCCTCCCTGGAGGTGTTCAAGGCCAGGTTGGAGGAGGCCGTGAGTGACCTGTACTAGGGGGAGGTGTCCCTGCCTATGGCAGGGGGTTGGAACTGGATGATCCTTGAGGTCCCTTCCAACCTTACCATTCCATGATTCTTAGATTGACAAAAAAAACCTTTTCATTGTGGGTTTGGGGTTTGTTTGTTGGGATGTTGGGGGTTTTGGAGGGGGATGGGTGAATATTTTTGTTTGTTTAATTTTGTAGAGCTTTGACATTCAGATTAAACCTCCCTTCAATTTCTTTACTTTCCTTCAAATTAAAAGAGTGGCTTGGTGAGGACAAAGGGAGGCTTTGGGCAAGATCATAGAGTCATAGAATGGAAAGGTTGGAAGAGACCTCAAAGATCATCCAGTTCCAACCCCCTGCCATAGGCAGGGACACCTCCCACCAGTACAGGTCACTCAAGGCCTCCTCCAACCTGGCCTTGAACACCTCCAGGGAGGTTAAAATTTTTTTTTAATTAAAAAAAAAAAAATATTCATTGTTGTGATTTTTCCTTTTTTACTGTCTCCATAACATTAAAATTTTTTTAGCCACAAGGCAGTCTCTCCTTAGATAATTTATAGAATACTTGTTTTAGCCTCATGTATAATCTGAGATAGTCTCTTCTTGGATGGAAAATTTTTCCAAATGCAAACTTTCTGTTCTGTTAAAATTTTGCTGCTTTCTCTGTTGCCTGCTTGTGCTGATATCATGTTCATAATGTACCAGATAACTGAAAAATTATGAGTGGGTATTTTTCTTCTGTCTTTAGCTAATTTTCTCACCTGTCATCTTGGGGTTTTCAGCATAAAAACTGACAACTTCAGAACTGTACATGGACGTCAACTGCATGAGATTATTTCCTGTCTCTATTATCTCTTCATTTAATAAGAATTAGGGGAAGAAAGACCTCAAAGGCTGCTTTCATTTTTAGCTGAGCATAATAATTTTGCAAGTGTATTCCATGGGTTAAGCATCAGTTCACTGAGCTAGAGAGATAAGTAAAGCCCCTGGCAACAAAGCTACTGTTTCACTTCTGAACAAACATAATGTAAGGAAATGCTTAGGATAATGAACATGTGAGTTAAGGAAGCAGAAGAAGAAATCATTTTTGTAGGGAGTTCAATATCTGAGCATAGGAGACCAACAGAACAGTATCGATCCCAAAAAGCCTCTTTAGCCTTTATTATCTGAATAAATGGCATATCTAGATAGAATAAATACATTGCTTTTGACTGCTGAGCTCAGTAAAGTCATTATCAAACTATTCTAGTCCCTTGCATTAGTAAACAACAGGTAAATAATGACTTTCAAATGCTTTCACACTATCTCAAGGTTCTGCTCTTTTCTGTGGTTGATGTGGTTTCTTTGCTCCCTAGGATAAAACATTTCTTTCCATTATGAAATCCTGATCCAAAGAAATGATTTCTTTGGTATCAGTTATTTATAGGAATTTCAGGTGAACAGATTCTACAAGATTTGCTTTGGGAGGGGATCATCAGATCTGCTTGTTAGACCATACAGGTCTTGCTGCCCTTTTGTTCCTACTTGTGCAAGTCAGAAGCGGATCCACTGAAATCCCTAGAGCTACAAAAATGTGAGGCTGACTTAAAGAAGGCTGATAGGTGCCAGTGACCTGAATTTCACAGCATTTGTGCTTTATAGCCTGTGACAGCATGACAAGACTTGTGCCTCCCGAGCCTCCCACGTGTCTACCAGCCATGAAAGTGGCCTTTTAGCGAGAAGCGAAGTTGAGGCATTTTCTTTTTTCCCAAATATCAGGAGCTTAAGGAACAACTGCTCCCAAAATGTGTATATAAGGTCACTGAAAATGTAGATGGGAGTCTACCACATATCAGGCAGTGGCAGTGCTGTGTCTGTGCACGTAATTGCAATTGTTTTGAGCTGTATGTAGAGGTTTGTAGGAATGCCAGTGCAGGGTTCTTCCCATCTCTACTATCAGAAATCTCTTGGTGTTTCAAGCTAGCAGCTAGAATCTACTCCAGTGGTAGCTGCTTTGGGGATGAAAAGTCAAATAAAAGGCCTTGTGTATGTCTGTAATAAGCCCCAGTATCCATTTTTAGATATTAGTAGTAACACAGATGTTATGAATGACTCAGTCAGGAGCAGAGATTTTCTTTTTTAATAAATTAAGTATCAGTCAAAACTAAAAGGTCATAAATATATTTTCTACCTTTCAAGTACTCATATCATCTATTTTTTGCCCTTTCTGTTATGGCCAGCACAATGTGAACAGGGAGGATTATCTCAGTTTTCTCAGGGAAGGGGGTGTGGGATGGGTCCTCTTTAGGAGAGCAAGTGAATAAATTCCTATCTGCTTTGCTTTTATTTTGGGAGCAGTTCTGGGGAAGGAAAGAAAAAAAAAAAAAGGCCTCTGCT
>VWYK01103022.1:12581-26572 GCA_013399775.1 Semnornis frantzii
ATTTTGCTGTAGATGTCTGCTGTTATCTCTTGGAGTCTGCCTCAAGAAAACACAAATGTTTCTAGGTGGTGCATTTTTGTTCATATAGGTTCTTTAGGCTAGATTTCAGTGTACCCTGAGGAGAATTTAGGTGTCTAGAAAGTCAGTTTTGTGTTCTTGGCTACCCATTGGGGAGCTCCTGCCTTTGCCTGGTTACAACAAGGTGTGTAGGAAGACTCCTGCATCACTTTGTTCCTTTTCATAGCTAAGTTCTCTTACCTGAATAGTCACCATTTTTGATACTCACAGGTGACATTTTGCCAGAAGAAGTAAAAGGCCAATATTTAATGTACCAACAAGAGAAAATGAGAAGGTATTTGTAACATTTGTAGCACCCTATTACCGTGGAACATAAGGGACAGGAAATCTAAGGGGAAACTTCTAAGTGTGTGACAGTTACATCATATTGTTATAGACAGTTCTGCTATGACTCTAGCGGGCTTGAGTGTGGGCTGACTTGGAGATGTGGAGGTTCTGTTCTAAACACTAACATGTCCTGCAATGTACCAGCAGCAACCTTCCTACCAGTCTAATTTTCAGCCCTATGATCACAGAATCATAAAATCTTAGCATGGCTTAGGTTGGAAGGGAACTTAGAGATCAGCAGCTACTGCAGTGATCATTATGAAACTTCATGTATTGATTTAATGATCCACTCTTGACTTTAAGCAGTCTGTAATAGTCTGGGAATCCATCTTTGCCATTGACAATCCTGCTGCATGTTTCCCATGTTCCTGTGGCAGGCTGATTCTCCTTTGGATAGGAAGATTGCTTTGGATAACAGGAATGATTAAGAGAAGAGAGAAGGAAGAGTAGTTATGTAGATCTCCATGGTCCTGCTGGGAGGGAAATGCCTTTCTGATTTTAGGTCAGATAACTAGTTCTATTACAAACAAGGAAATGACAAACAAGCCTCCTGAGATATTCTAGTATTACTGTGGTATCATCAATCCCCTCCAAACTTAGTAATTATCACCAGGGTAACTCAATCACCTAGGGGTTTTTTTGCCTGCTTCAAGTGGCAGATGATCTATTACCTATAGTAGAAATAGGATGGTAAGAGATGATTCTGTGTATGGGTACACCAGGGAGATGTGTGAAGGTGGGAGGCAGCAAAATGCATTCTTGTCCTCTGAACATTGTAAAGCTTTCTCAGAGATGCTGTTAGAATGTACCTGTGTTAGAGCCTGTGTGGTTAAACAGCCCCAGCAGACTTCCTGCCTCTTACATGTGCAGTCTGCATTTCAGTTTTGCAGTTGTTCTCTGAAGCCTCTCCCTGTAAGCCTAAAGTGAGATTAAAACACAAGCATTATACTTACAAAATCTAATCTGGTTCCTGTTTGGTGTTTCAGAAAGCATACAGACTAAGAATTTCCCAGTGCAGATTTCTGCAATAACAACAAAAAACCTCTTCCATTTTAAAGCATTTTTGTAATTTCAGGATGAGAAACTGATTTTAGCTGTGGGAAAACTTCTCTGTCAGAAAGCTTGGTTTAAAGTCATAAAAGCAGTTTGAGGATTTGATTTTTTTAATTCTGAATTACTTACTGCTAAAAGAGAAGTTCACTGCCCAGCCTCAGAGCAGTGTCCAGTGCAGTAAATCAAACTGTGCAGAGCTAAGTAAGAAAGATGTGTCAGAATGCTTTGGTGACAGTTTGCCCTTCTGAGATGCTGTAGTCTGTATTACAAAATTACTTCTTTAAACTCCCTTTCAAATACTAACTTTTTTTTGCAACATAGACTAACAGATTTTTAGCTCCCTACTTATTTTAAAGAGCTTTCCCCACAACTCTACAGCAGCTGAAGCTGTTCTCTAAGTGCAGATGCCAGTTGCTTTAAACGTGATCTTCATTGTGAAAGAGCAGTTAGTTAGAAAATGAGATGAATGTTCCATTTCCTTTTCCTCAGAGTTACAGACTGCTGTGGTTTACTTCTGTGACTTCTTTGGCTGCAGATACCATGACAATGAGTGCACCAAGGAAGTCCTTCAGCGTGCTTAATAGTATTTCTTTTTCTTCCACAGAGAGCAGGGGACACAGTCAGTGGAGATACTGAAAGGTAATTACCTCTTTTCTTCTGTGGTTTAGTATGCTCATCATCTAGCTGTGAATTAGATTTGCTTCTTTACTGTTGGAAATTTTATTTGCAAGATTTAAGGGACAAATTCTCAGGGTTTAGTAATGTCATTAATATCCTTCAGGAAATCTCCTAACATCAGATATAAATATAGATTGCAAAGGCTGAAAATATATTTCACCTGTATGTTTACTAAAGATCACCACGGGGTGGGGGGAAAGTAATACTACCCACAGCAGTAGATGTTTTCCTCCATCCTTTGTTGTTTGTTTGTTTTCCTTTTGAAATTTAGGGTCTCAGCATCACCCTGAGGATGAAAAGCAGACTGTGTGGCTAGGTAGATAGATGGATATATAGATATAGATATTTTAAATAGCAGACAACACCTACATGCTAATTCAGTCTGCACCAAAAATTGCTGCTCAGATTTGCTAACAAAGGGAAGTTCAGTTTGCCCCTCGTGTTGGAATTCAGTCAGCCAAATCTAATGAATACAGAAGTGATTTTGTCTTTCTTTCCTTACAGTAGATCTGGTGAAGTATGTTCATATTCTAGTTGCATCCAATAAGTCATACTAAAAGAGTATGTTTGACATAAAAGACACTTGGGTATTGAAGTACCTCATAATTAAGTTTAACTAGAATCTGTTCATATGGAAAAATATCTTTTGTTCATTTTTTCATCCTGTATATGGCCTAACCCTATTTAAGAAGCTAAACCACCCACAGAATACAAAAGAATTAACTACATTTAGAGTGTTTTCATCAGTCCAAAAGATTTGCAATCAGTGGTGGGTTTCTTCAATGGTATAAATGCCACACTGCAGCTTGAAGTCTACTACTACTTCTTACTCACCTTGTACCTGGTTTTTCAGGACTGTCTGTGTTTTTACCTCCCTGTATGTGTATAAGAACTGCCTTCATTTCCAAGGCAGTTGTAACAGTAGGAATTTAGTGGTTTCCTCAGCTGTAGGGTGCTGTGCATATCAAAATGGCACTCAGCTAAACTGAGTAGCACTGCTGTCACAGATGGAGTTGAGGTAAAAGTGAGTTTGAAAAACTTCTTATGGGGTAAAATTCAACTAAATCTGTAAAAGACAGTCTTGGCTCTCCATTGCCACCACTATAGCAGTCCATGACCTCACCAAACACACCTCAGCTAAATGCAGATCCTTCCTTTTACAATAAAAGTAGTCCTCCTTAGCAGTTTGTTAGAGTTCAGAGCAGAAGCAGCACCCAAGGCAGCAGTACAAGGCAGGGGTTGCCTGGAGGGAAAAGCATCACCCTCAGACACTTTTTAGCTAACACCTGAATTTCACCTTTTGCCTCGACCACTTACACTGAAGTTCTCAGAACTTTGAATTTTCTCTCAATCTGATGCATTCACTTTTTTCACTTAGTCTCCCAACTACTTCACACCAGGTGCTGTTGTCTTGCTTTCCCCTCACACCTGTTTCTCCTTGGTTTCCATCACTCCCTTTTCTCACCTTCTTTATTCCAGTATGGCTGCTCCTTCCCTCAGGTCCTTCCTGCGCTACTTCCTCCAACACAAAGGATTCACAGACACCTCCCTTCAAAAAGTCATCACTCCTTTTTATCCTTCCTTCTCTACCCTCAAGAGTTTCTTGCAACCACAAGGAAGATCTGCAAAGGAATCTTGTTCATCCTGGAGTAAAGCATGCCTCATTATTTCGAGCAGCTTGCACATGCTCAGTTTGGCAGGGATGTTATAATCCAGATGGAACATCCTTGGCGGACAGGACTCAAGTCTCTGTTGGGCATCTGCCAAGAGATATTTTCCAGGGACATATGACTTGATGAAATTTTGGCAGGCTTTCATAGCAAAAGGCTATTCTTCTATATTCTAGCAGAAGGCTGTTCTTTTATGTCCTTTTATAGAATGACTCTCCCTTTCCTAATCCTTCTCCCACGCATTTCCAACTTCAGGTCCAAAACCTGACCATATTATATCTTTTCAATATGTTCAGAAATACTTTAAAAGTGGCAGAATTAGATCTTCCTGCTCCTAATAACCTTCTTTTCGGTGGCTTAAGCCAAAATCAAAACATTTCAGAGTTTTATCCCATCGAGTTGGCTGTGTGGGGACCTGGAGCCAAGCTGTGTGGATAGATTCAGCTGTCTGGGTGATGGAGCATTGTCTTCATTGACTGTGCAGTTGTCTATTGACTTGCCATGATATGATTGCATCTTTTGGTTAAAAAAGGTAGAAAAGCCCAGAAGATAGACTGTACTGTGTGCTACAGGGAATACACAGCAAGAACAGTAGGAGTTATGTGGGAAATACAAGACTACAGAGTGTTGCTATGAATAGCTAAGGCTTTTTAACTCATCAGATGAGGAAAGTGTAAAGCAAGTCTAGCAGCCTTTCTAGCCTTGAGCAGAGGCAACACTAGGTGTTTCTGTATTACATCAGAATTACATTCTGTATTACATTCTGTATCTGCATCAGGTATTTGGCCCAGTGTTGTGCAGAGGGCTGGACTGTCACCATCAGTG
This sequence comes from Semnornis frantzii, assembly GCA_013399775.1. Taxonomy (NCBI): domain Eukaryota; kingdom Metazoa; phylum Chordata; class Aves; order Piciformes; family Ramphastidae; genus Semnornis; species Semnornis frantzii. The sequence continues at coordinate 17,213 of VWYK01103022.1, forward strand.
CAGAGCACCCATGCCCCTCATTACAAGACGCTGTCCCTTCACACGTTAAATTCTGCCCCTCTCTGGCCAGCGCAGACATCTGAGCTCCACTTTGAAGCACTCTGTGGTTAGAAAAGTAGGGCAGCCACAGGCAAGTTGTGACTGCTCACTTCTGAGCAGGTGGCATGATTTAGGAAAGGACATGCTGCAGTTGGAGGTGGAATCACTAAATGTGTGAGTGCTCAGAGGTTTTAGGGAGGCAAGCTAAATTAAATGCAACCTGGTCTAGTGGAAGGTGTCCCTGCCCATCGCAGGGGTTTGCAACTAAGTGATCTTCAAGGTCACTTCCAGCCTAAACCATTCTGTGAGTCTATGAATCTACAAAATGCTTCCTTTTCACCACAAGCAGCTTGCCCTGTTCATCTTTTTTTTTTTTTTTTCCCAGATGAAAGGAGTAAAGGGCATCTAAGATGTAGTCACTACTGCAGCTTCTTTGCAGACAAGTATCTGACTATCTGCTTAGCAGGGGTCACTATGTTCTTTCATCTTCTTTTCACTTTGGGAGATTTTTTTTTTTTTTCCTAGTAATAGCAAAACTTGACATGGGTGGATTCAAGATGTGCATGCAAAATGTAACTGGAACATCATTACTGAAACCTTGGACTTGAAGGCTCTGCTTAGCCAACCACACAGGTCTGGTGGGGAAGAAGAGGGCAGAAAAGAATTTTATCAGTCATCCATTGTGCAACTGCTCATTGATAAAACAAGGTTCATGAATATTGGCACTTAGTTTCCACATGAAAATGCTGCTTAGGTTCCTTTCATAACATGATTTGTCTTTGCAAACATTGATGCTCAGAAATTGTTTTAGTCATGTCCACCGTGGCAGGCTTGGGAAATTATTTAATGCTTAATAATGATTAATGCTGGAGAGGTAAGAAGAGATATTTTTAGAATATCTTTTGGTCTTGACATTGTTTTGCCAACCTTGCTTGTGCAGCTCCACCTGTACTGCAGTGACTGCAGAAGAAATGCATCTGAGCTAGTGGCTGATTACTGAAGTATCAAGAGATAGCCTGTGGCAGGGTCCCAAGCCAGCATTACACTGAGGAGGGATTTCAAACTCACTACAAAATACTCAATAATTAATTTGCAGTGAGCTTTTACTTCTTGTGATGGGAATATTTTACACAAGCTATGGAGGTCCTAATCACATAACTATATATCATGAAGCCATGCAAAGTGGTTCAAAATGCAGGTAGATAAATCCAAATTGCTGCACACCTGAACCAGCCACAAGGAAATTTCTCTCTGGGTCTACAATAGCTTTCTGCACAAATGTTATTTTCTAGTATGCTGAATTTTCCTCAAGTTAATTATCACAGAATATTAGAATCATAAAAATTGTAAAAGACCCCCAAGATGATAGAGTCTAACTGCTAACCCAACCCTGCCAAGTCCATCACTAAACCATGGCCTTCGACTCCACATCTGCATGATTTTTGAACGCTTCCAGGGGCAGTGATTCCAGCACTTCCTTGGACATCCAGTTCCAGGGCTTAACCACTCTTTCAGTGAAGAAATTAGGGTGTCCTTGACTTGGATTTGCAACAAGATCACACTTGAAGTAACTCAGAATGTTAAACATGAAGATCAAAGAGAGCTGTGCATGTCTCTTGCTTCTAGAAATTTACATCTCCCAAGTATTTGCCAGGTGAAAAAGAGCAGGGTGTTAGTGATCACTTCACCACTCAGTCTCTCTGAATGCCTCTAAGTATGCAGGTAGCAGCAGGAACTAGCACTGTATCTTCAAACTTAGGCTTCACTGCTGTCCAAAGCTGTTGAACCAACAGCTTTGAAATTATTTCTCCATCATTTGTGCTCTGTACTCGAGCTCCTACACTTCCTCACGAGCCAGGAGCCCTCATCCAGAGGACTGGCAAGAAAAGCCCTCAAAATAGTCTGACCTGTGCATCAACTTCCACACAGGTCCCACTCAGAATGCTCATCAGAGCATGCTGTGCCATGACAGAACACAGAGTACATTACTCAGTAATTTACACCAAATTACCTCTACTCTAGGAGTAAATAATCTTCTTTTTAAACCTACTGGAAACTTTCATAGATGGAAAATGTATTGCAAATTGGAATAGACAAAAGGGAAGTGTGGATTGCCCTGTCTGGTCAAATGTATAGAAATCAAAGAAATGATTAGTGACCAGCACTGTCTGATAGAATGAGTGTTGTAGAATGAACTTTTATTACAAAAATTAGTCTAGTGTAGAGTTCTGCAGTTATTTGCTTAATATTTTACCTTTTTAATATCCTGTTAGGCAATGAATGCTTCTGCAAACATCCCGAAGTAACTGATTTGTTATTGGTTTTTGAAGTTCCTGATTGTTTGTCTAGATTCTGCAGTTAGTTTCAAAAGCAGTTATACATGAACAAGAGAACATCTCTCCTTGTCTAGCAGATGATTAAGTGTTTGAAATATCAGTCCAGCCCATTCTACCTGTATCACTGCACATGCCTCCTCCTCCCACTCATTCTTTTCTCTTCTGTAACAACTCTTTTCCTAAAAAAAGAGAGGTGAGGAATAACTCAACCAAAGTCTACACCACAGAGTATTTCAAGCAGAATAGACAACATTCTAGAGTTCCTCTCTGTCTACATTAATTGGTTCTGTCACTTTCACACAGATAATTAGCTTGTCTACAGAGCAGAAAAGATCAGTGTTTCTTCTGTGATCCTGAGATCTGCATAGCTGAGAAATGATTAGATTTGGGGAGGGCTATTTGATCGAAAGGAAATCTTTTCAAACAAACAAAACAACCACTCAACCAAGTAAAACCCACAACTCCCCAAACCCCCAAATCCAGAAGCAGACAGTTGAAAATGATCCCCAAATAAAAACTGAAGCTCACTGTCCCCTAGAACACCTATTCCTGACCTCTCACAAGACAGCAGCTTTCGAAGAGCTTCCACAAGCTTGACTGCAGACTGCTTTTAGAACTGTACAATGCTTTTGCTGTTAAGTCTGTGGTTGCTGTAAGGTGACACATTATTGGTTTTGCATGGAAGCAAATAAAACTTGACTGTGGCCTTTTGAGATAAAGCCACAGATGTATTATTCATCTTGTGTATTGGCTGAGAGAAAGGATGGAAGCATTGAAACAGACACTTTCCAGATGGGTCAAAGCCGTGATTAAAGAAGCAGAGCAGAAATCAGGGGGGCAATGCCCAGCAGAACTGGAGCACGTTTATGGCATTCTCTTGGGCAGACAGAAATGGAGCACTAATGACAAAATCTGCCTTGCAGCACTGGGGGCTTCTGTCCCTTCCTTTACCAAATGTTGTAAAATGAACTTTGTTGGGGTTTGGTTGTTTCTTTCAATCCTTGTAATCTACAGACAGCTCTGAACTTCTGCGTCTTGCCTATTAGCTTTTATGATTTTAGCTTTAACATTGTGCATCCTATCTTTTCACTGCACTCTGGAAATTTCCCTCAGCTCTGGACCAATAGCTGCTTTTAGCTGACAATGAGCAGTTGTCTCTGCTGGCAGATCTGATTTCTTGTAACAATGGAAATCACCAAATGAGAAAATGTCACTTCCTCTCTTGCCGGCTCGAGATGGGATTTGAGTACACATCTAAAACGTTCACAATCTTTTTGTTCCTTTTGAGTTTTCCTCCTCAATTCTTTTCCCATTCTTGCAGACCTTTTTTACATGATGTACACAAAACCCTTCACAGTTCTAAGGTATTTCCACTTCTCTTTTTTCTTACTTTTGAAAACCTGAGGGGGAATCGTTTGATCTAGAACAGAAATTCTTAGACACACAAAGTTGACCCTGATCCAGTGTCCTGTTTCCATCAATGGCCAATACTATTTGTAATTGTATAAGGAAAGGCCTCTGGTGATCCCTCCCTGCTTTGTTCTGTAGCCTTTACAGAACTGCAGAGGAAGCTCAGGTACACCACAGACAGTACATTTGCACTTTAAAGTCTGTGCAAACCTTTGGTATCCATCACATCCCGCAGCAAACTCTTGTGGAGTTCTTCACTTGCTGCAGAGTGACTACCTGTGTGCTAATGAATGAAGGCTCAACACAAAGAAGCTACTAGTTTTATATCATTTACACAGCCCCTTTATTCAAGAAGTCATTGAATATTTACTACATCTTTACTCTTTTCAGAACACTTCTGAGTTCATAACCCTCCATGGTGTTGCCCTCCGAGAGAGGTGAATGAGTTTTCTTCCAGTTTCCCTCTATCCTCTTTGACGTTTCTCTGTCATGGGAGTATTGATGTTTAAAAGCACAAAGACTAAACCAAAGGTGCACTTGGAGCCTACATGGAAGTTATATTGGTCAAGCTTACTTGGTGTTCTTTTTTTCTGCTAAGACTTTCTAATCTTTCCACATCAGGATGGTTTGTGGGCCTGTAGAAAATGCTCACCACACTTCTTTCCTATAGCAAGCACAGCTCTTGTACTCCTTGTCTTGCAGCCAAAAAGACACTCTTAGGTTATCAGCACTGCAAATATATGACTCTTTTTTCTGTCTAAATTTTCTAACTGAATGCTAAATAGATGTGATCTTTCTGAATTTCCTGGTGTTCAGTACTTCCAGAATATGAGGTAGGAAGTGATGGGGAAAGAAGAGAACAAAAAAAGACACTGGACTTTCTCTGTACATGGCAAACTTATCTGACAGTCCTGTCCAGTCTGGCCTGACAGTTATATATATTAATGGCTGGTGTCTATGCATGTGCTTGCATATTGCTAACACTAAGATACTCAAGAAGTAACTGAAGGGAAGACATATACTAATCAGTTTGGAGTATCCTTGATTTGATTCTATGGTGACACAGGAAGGAAGCCACCTTGCAAAACATGGAACACATGAGAGTCTTTCCTAAAGGTCAGACTACAAGTTCAAATTCATATCTGCAAGCTGGTACATTTTAAACTGCTAAATTACTCTTCAGGCAAAATTGCTGAATTTCTGCCTTTTTCCTGTTTATAACTATTCTTTCCCATTTCTTTAGCTGGACACTAGGAATTTGCTACACCTATGGCAAATGTGGATGCTGAAAGGAATTCACCAAAGGAGCAACGATTTATGTGTCCTAAGATTTTTAGTTCCTGAGAGGCAGGAATTGTGTTGGTTGCTTTTGAATCTTAGCTGATCAAGTTTGAGTATTTTTAGGCCATGATTGAATCAGAACAAAATATTCCCAGATGATTTTTTTTTTTTTTTTTTTCTCCTGTAGTTACTTGACATCTTTCTTCCTCTCTGTCCTAGATATGCAAGTTCTGCCATTGACCATCAGGGAAGCACATCCATGAGGAAGGTAATAGTTTATTAATGTGCTCTAAGAGAAGAAAAATAATCCCCAAGAGTTCATTGTCAGTTTTTGAAAGGATACTTAAGATGTCACGAGCCTTGAAATTTGAATATTTTACACAACATCTGAAAATGAAAAGCTAGGAATAATTTACATATTCAGAAATTTGGGACTTTTAGTTGGCAGGAGAATCAGAAAACTTCTAGGTTGTAAGGAACCTGTAGAAGGCAGGTTGACCTCAAAGTTTAAAAAAAAAGAGACATTTGAAAACTATCTTGACAGAGAGATATAAAATTAAGGTTTCCAAAGGCTTCTCCTGGGACCAATTTTCAAGGTCTTCAATGAAAAATATACAGACATGATTTGATGATTTAGTATTTTGCAAAGTATTTCATGCAAAGGGCAGACAACAGAGCCTTCATTTACAGAGTGCCTTCATTCTGACTGAGTGGGTTTTTAACAGACTAGATGTTAAATAACTTCTGAAAGTCACCAGATGTCATTCTGCCTCCCAAATATTTACAAAGTGAAGCTAAAACCCAGCAGCCATAGTAGATCTATGACTGCATTTTCTGCAGCCTGTGGGAACTGCAGTCCTGGTTACTGATACACTCCCCAGTCTGCCAATCCCTACCTTGCCTGCTGCCTCCACTGGGAAACACTTGGACCTGTGGCTGTTGCTGGGACTCTGGCACTGCAAATCATCCAATACATGGCATGCTGTGTGCTCTGCCCTGTGCTTTGCTGGTGAATGCACTGATGGCTGCATTTGGAACCTGTCAGTGGTTTTCCTTGCAAGCTCCTAAGGTCCAAAACAGCAGAGCTACCTGCAATCAGTTTTCTGTAATAGCTTGGTTCTTTTCAGCCTGACAGGTGACTGAACCTCTGGCCTCCAGGGCATCTTTTGAACACAGCATAACTTCTCATTTGGCAATCTGTGACAGACCTCCTACTACTGCACTGGGAATATGTTGATTTAGGCTCATGTAGCTCTCAATGCTCTCTTCTTTTTTCCTTTCCATGATGTGCTTCTTTTTGAGTTGGGGTGGGAGTGCATGAGTTTGCTTAGCATTGGACTTTGTGTTGTGGTTTAGAGATGAGAACTTAAATGCTGACAACCACAGTAAGTTTCCCATCATGTTTTTTCACATCATGTTTCCCATAGCAACTCTGAGTCATTTTGAAGTTGCTAGTTCTGATGGTTTCCACACAGTGTTTACCACAAAGTTAATTGTATGGTAGGGCCTTTATGTCTCAGAGATGAGATGTTGAATTTTATAAGTTAGTAGAGCTAATGAAGTAATGATCCTAAGGCATTGCATACAGATTCACAGGTTGCACTGGCTTGGAAGGAATCCTCAAAGTGCATCTTGTCCAACCCAATCAGGCTGTCCAGGGCCATATCAAATCTAAACTTGAATGCCTCCAAGGACAGGGCTTCAACCACACCACTGGGCAACCTGTCAGTGTTTCACCACTCACTGCAAAGAACTTCCTCCTAAGTCTCCTCTGCTGCAGTTTCAAACCCTTGCCCTAGCACTACCAGCCCTCCAGAGCAAGCCCTCCTGAGCAAGCCCTTTCACTTTCCTTAGCTTTCCTGCTTTGAATGCAGTGCACGAGTGCATAAACACAGCATGGTAAAGCTAACTTTGTTTTCAGAAGAGCTTGCATTTTCAGCTCTCCCTGACTTGTTGTGCTTCTGCTTTCATGAGTTTTTAAACTTTTGTACTGAATGATGCACAGCAGTTTCTGGTGGGTGTGCTACTCTCTCTATCCTCCAGGTGTGCCATTTTTCTCACTGTTCTCTACATTTAAACACATATGAAAACTGTAATTTAATTATAGGGTTTCATTCCTTCTTTTTTTTTTTTTTAGCCTAAATTGTGGACAGATTTGGTAATCTCTTTTCCAGAAACAGACACATGCTGTGTTCTGTACATTTCGATGTAGAAAAAGGAACACACAACAGATTGTTTCAGTCAGTCACCTCAGAACTCCAGCTGCCACAACACAACTGACCAGTGCTGCTGCGGTGGCTTGCGATACATCAGTGCTGCTGAACACCTTTAATACTTCCTCCTAGACTCACTTTTGTTTGCAAGCATTTGTCTTTGTCTTCTCTGGTGCTCAAAACAAGGAGATAAATTTGCAGCTATCAGGTTATGTCACCTGTCAGAATTACAGCAGTTTTGTGAAGCATCCATATACTGTGACTGGCTGGGAGCACAGGCTGAGATAACAGAGCACAGAAAGCTGCTGCTCTCTGAACCAGCTCTCTCAGAAGACAAGACTGGCTGATTTCCCTCAGTCACTAGAAAATGCTGATGCTGTTCCACCCTGTAAACTGGATAACTTGCAGAAGGGTTACAAATAAATCTCTGCATGTGCAAAACAACTCCTTTCTGCTCCACTTTCACTCCAGATTTGCTTCTCCAATAACTGGAGTCCTGTTTTCAGCTATTGCTTTTCTGCATGTGCAAAACAACTCCTTTCTGCTCCACTTTCACTCCAGATTTGCTTCTCCAATAACTGGAGTCCTGTTTTCAGCTATTGCTTTTCTCTAGTCCTTAACTGTGGATTTCTTTGATATCCTAAATATTAATTCTTCTTCTTAATTTTAATTCTAATCCTCAAATGTTTTAAATGTTATTTTTGTGATGTCTAATCAACTTTCATGTTGTGACATTTATTAAGTATATGTTACCACAGTTGTTGCTGAGGGCTTTTGTAGCATGTGTTTGGTTTTTGACCACCTGATGAGAAGCTGCACTAAGGTAGAGTAAGCAGCCAGATGATCTCTAACAAAGGTCTGCAGTCTAGTAGGTGTCACTGTTTAAAGCAGCATAGTGATGTGTCAGTGCCTGTGACTGAGATGTCCTTCTTGGCCCTCTACTGAGCTGCTCACTGTAACAAAAGAAAACCCAAGGAAATTAAAATGATGATCCTATTTGTGCTACCCTTTCCCTGGATCTGCTGAGTTGTCAGACTGGATGGATATCTGCTGGGTTTTCTACTGGCAATGGCTGCATCAGTTACCCATCAGGCAGCTCCTTCCCCACGTTCACCTGTAAGTTTCCCCCTAGCATTTATACATTTGAGGGAAATCCTTGGAGTAGCATCCTTGCTATTAAAGGGTTAAGTAATTAAATGCTTTGAGAATTTTTAATTAAGAATCTATAACAATTTTATAATGCAGACACAAATGAAAGAATTCTTTTCTCCTCAGAGTTATTCTGTCAAGCTACCAATCAAGCAAACTGTTTCCTATGGCTGGAAACAGTTAAAACCCACAACTTCCTGATGTGCTAGAACACAGACTTTACACAGTAACTATAGAATGGTGGTGGTGGCCATTTCATCTTGAGTTAATATTCTTATAACTATCTTGTGTGTACTTAAACTGCAAGTTAAGTTCCTTTCATTAGGTCATCTCTCTGAGTTTATATCCTCAGTTTTCAGCCTGCTGCATGGCCATTCATGCAAAGAATCCTCAATTATTCCATAGCAAATGGTAATTAAGAGCTGAGGGGAATGGGATTTTCATTTGTGCTTTAGCACTGCGTTGTTTATGATATTGATAACAGTAGGAAGAAAAAAATGGCAAGAATCAGATCCTGTGACAAATGATCCTCTAATACCTAGCCCCAAGATGAGCATGGAGGTGGTAGCAAATGTCAGCTGTTTCCTGTTACTACTGTTACCTGCACCACTGGTTATTCATTTGTTTTTTTTTCCTTACAGTCATTCCATTACGCCTCCCTCAGGGTAAAAAGCAGAAAATGGTCAAAAGGTAACTGACTTAACATTTTCAAACTAGAAAATGAGACTTCTTGAATATCTCCAGGGATAAAGCCTCAACTACCTGCCTGTAAATTTACCCTTCTTTGATAATAAGCAGTCTGGATCAAATGCCAAAGCTCAACCTAATTCAAATGTTTCTAAATTTGAGAGTTAAAAAACCCAAATTAAAATGCTAAATAAACATACTAGAAGGTATAACTTTGCTAGAGTTGGTGACAAAATTTCCTCTGG
>VWYK01103025.1:0-10710 GCA_013399775.1 Semnornis frantzii
CCAACAATTCAATGTCCTTCCTGAGGTACACTGAACTGGTACATTTTCTCTCAGCACAATCCTATTTTCTTCTCTGTCATTTCCTCTACCTGCTTTTTCAAATTTGGAGTTAAAATAATAGCTCTAATGCTCTTCGTCTGTTTCCTTCACCTCATTTACATTGACATAATAGTTTACAATTTTGTGAACAGATTGTCCCTGCAACTGTTGCATGAGGGGTGCAAAAGCACCAGAACCATTTGCAGAAATGAAAACTTGGTTCTTCAGTGTTCAAATGCCAGATCAGGTAACTTCTCATAAAGGAGATCTACTAACCATCTTTAAGGAAATATTAACTACTGCTGTCATGTTTGAAAACTAAACAAGTCTGAGAAACTAAAAGAAGACTGCTCTAGAAGTTTGGAATAAGCCAACTTAAACGCCTGTAGCACACTTCGATTTCACTGGTCTGAAGCAAAAGGAAGAAAATAAGGCATAAATTCAATATAGATCATAAATTGATCTAAGCATAAATAGTCAATAGATATAAACTATTTATATAATTAAATAAAGATACAACAATGAAAATATTTTACCTGTAGCAATGCAGTAGCATTCTCTAAATCACCTCATTCAAAAAAAGATTTATTTTTCTTTTTCTCATGTCCGTTTCACACTAAATTTACTCATCCCTCTTAAATGTCTGCATAGGTCCCTTGCACATCAGAATTCCGCTCCGCTTGAACAGTAAAATAAGCCATTAAAATGATTATGCATTCACAACTCTAACAAAAAAAAACAAAACAAATAAACTGAAAAGCAGTAATTTACACTACTGCATTTGTAATTTTCTAATGTTTTACATCACTACTGGAAGTGAAAATGGCGAGGATGAAACAGTAACTCCAATCCTGAAAAACATCGCTGCTATTCTTCATTCAGAATCTTAATGAGAGAGAGAAAGGGAACAGCCTCAATTGAGCAAAACATTTTTGATCACATGCTGCTTCACCAAACAGGCTTTTGACATAGTCATATTTTGTGTTCCACAAAACAGCACTTCAGCATGCTTCAGCTTTTTAACTTTTTTTTTTTTCTAACTCCTTTGAATTTAATTAGGCTATTCATCAGCTTAGTAAATGTAAAGAACCTTTTAAAAAAGGGAACAGTGATTGATTTTTAAAGTGCTATAATCACTCCATCTAGCTGTAAAAAAAAAATATTTTCCAGTTACATATTTGAAAGGATATTAATATTCACTTTTTAGAATGAAAAATCCTCTGTCCTTATTTTAACATATAGCCATATATAACTGCCATAGTGTCACTGGGTAAGGTCCTTAACTCAGCAAAGATCCTGTATAAAGGTGCCATTAAAATTTATACTTTATGTGAATCTTGTTGGCATATGAGGAAGTCTTGGGAGTCACAGAATCACAGAATCAAACATTCAGATTTGAAAAGACCCTCAGGATCATCAAGTCCAGCAGATAACCCTGCTCTATGAAGTTAAAGTCAAAGAAAGGTTGTTCTGGACAGTCTGGATTCATGTCTGAATGGACATTTATGTCTGAAGGAGTGGGGTTGTTTCGCCTGGAGAATAGGAGACTCAAGGGGGACTTTATCACACTCTACAGTTACCTGCAGGGAAGTTATAGCAAAATAAGGGTCAGGCTCTTCTCCCAGGCAACTTGTGACAAGACAAGAGGGTATGGCCTAAAGGTGCCCCAGGGGAGGTTTTGGTTGGATGTTAGGAAGTACTTCCTCATGCAACAGGTAATTAGACACCGGAATGGACTTCCCAGGGAAGCGGGAGAGTCACCGTTCCTAGAGGTGCATAAGGAAAGATTGGATGTGGCACTTGGTGACATGGTCTAGTCAACATGGTGGTGTTAGGTCTTTGGCTGGACTTGATGATCTCAGAGGTTGCCATGGTAGGCCTAAGCAGGACAAAATAGGCTTATACATGTCCTGGCTTGCTCAGGCATGTTTTTCTGCTCTGCCTCCGTTTTGGGGAGACACAACCGTGGGAAAGAGAACACAAAACCTGGATCCACTGAGTCTAAGGACCCTGGCCCTTTGAACCCTGCAGTAAACAAGGTACACATGGTTGCCTTGTGCAAGGCCTGTGTTCTGCCCTTAAAGGGGTAAAGCAAGCCTATGGCTTCACCCAATAGGGTCAGGCTTGGCTAACTGCCATTCTGATTGGCTGCTCTGTGTCCAAAGGCCCATTAGCCTCAGACTGTATTGATAGAGGGAGATGAGCAGGGAGCACAATGTGCTCTGCCGTTGTATCCATGCTCTCTATCCATGCTCCTACTGCCTTGTATCCTGAACTGTCTGGAAACAGCTTTCCAAGAGCTTACCAGGAACAGGCTCTAAATGACTCCACGTGATCAGCCTGCACAGCCAGTGTGACATTGTGCCAGGACTGCACATTTCATTGCATCCTGCCTGCCCTTTTGCAAGGCTGCTGCTGGATAGGGAGTCAAGAGGAACCGCGTCAGAGACTGTGCCAGACTCCCACTCAGACTTGTCTGAGAAAAGAGCCTGGGAAAACTCCAAAACCTCTAATGGCTTTGAGACCACCGACAGCAACCCCTCCATGTGCTTTGGGTACTGTCCGATAATATTTTGTGAGTAAATACTTAAAGCCTCTTGTAATCACTATTTGCCTTCTGCCATAAGCAGAAAGGAGCTTCCTGCATCCATCTAGCGGATAAACAGGATAATTAACCGCAAGCTTGTATTGACTGCAAGAACCTTCTCTCCCAGTAAAAATGTTTGTATTTGCTACTCACCTCTTAAAGTGTTCCCGTTTCGCCTGTTCCCTATATGTATAAATTTCCAAAGCGTGCATCTCAAACCTTGTAAATAAGTTTTCTGGCCAGATTTAATGTTAATAAACAATTTTCATAGATATTAACAATTTCTGCCTGGATATCAAAATTAATATCAATTATTAATTTTGCATCATTCATAACAGAGGTCTATTCCAGCCTTGGTAACTCTCTGATTCTGTGACTCATATGTAAACCAAGCTGTACATGCATACCAGCACATCACTCCAGTAGTGTAAACTGCCATTTTCTGCAGCCAAATGACAGTACTGAGAGGAATCTCCAGTGTATGCGTGTGTCATTGTTCTGGGCAATGTTTTAAAACTGCAGAAAAAGGAAAGCCCATGTCTGAGTCCTTTGCCAGTGACTCGAAGGAACCAGGTCCAATTCAAGTCCCCCATTTTAGATGATCCTTGAGGCCCCTTCCAACCTTACCATTCTATGATTCTATGATTTTGCAGAGTCTTGCACCGAGTTACACCAGAATAGCAGTTTAGAGATTACAGCACTTGTAACTTAAGCAGTCGGTTAGCCCCAGGAAAGGAATTCACTCCTGGAAGGTGTTCCTTCTAGACTTTTTCAGTCTTAGACTGTGTTGCCAACATGTCCCTTCTGTAGAAAATGAGGTTATTCCCTAAATGGCAAAGAGTTCCAGTTTAGACAATCAGTGTGGCAACTTGCAACTCTTGCTTTCTTAGCAGACACCAAGCAACAGCTCAATCATCACAGGCATCTCCAGTGTGACAAGGCTGACTGCCCCCTGATTGTGCTGTCACCATCATAAATTTGGCTGCTGAGACCTCTCACAAAGATAATGAACACTGTTCTGCTGTGTGAAATAACCAGTAGGTCTGTCTGTGGCTGTTTGGCTCTGCAGTGAGGACTGTTGCCTGCATCTTCTGTGAAGCTATGCTTCTGCAACCAGCAATTGCTGTAATATAGTGAAAGGGAAGGCAGCAGGACACCATCACCCTCTCATTTCCATACAGCACCTACTTTCTAACGCTCCATCATCCCTCCTCTGGACTAATCCTAATAGTTTACTTCACTGTCTCTCACTTTTTCTGTCTATCCTCCTAGTTTATCCTTCAACTCAGGGTTATCTCTTTTCCAGCTATCCATTGAGTACTGTCCTGCAGTTTACTAAGTATTTTTCACTTGCCCTGTAATGGATAAAATCTCCCCTCCACTCCATTCATACTGCTTACTCTGCTGCTGTTTCTTTGCTTTCTTTACCTTCCCTCTTTGACGTCTTTGCTGGAGTGACACACAGGCAGACTTGATCCTATTCCAGCCACAGCCTACAATCCACTGAATTCCTATGTGAGCCGTGGGGAGAGTGCAGCATTGTGGTACACACTGGTAAGCTACCATACCTCTCAAAAACAAGCACATGTTCTACCCAGACCATGGAGATTAAAAATTACACAATGCGTGTGGGAGCATAATTGCCATTTGTGTCATTTTACTCTTGGGTTTAAAACATGTTAAATTGACCACTGGAAAAGTAATTCAATTATCCCATTAACAGCACAGAGAATGCTAGTCATGAGTCACACCAGTAAATTTTAGGGAAGGCAGACAGACTCATACTGTGTACACACAGTCCTTTTCTATTGATACAATTCTTCATAATCCCAAAGTGCCTGCTTGGTGCAGCACATAGCACTGCATGCAGCCCAGGAGCCTAACAGCTCAGGGATGCCCTCACATTTTCTCCAGCCACTGACCAGCCCACAGTGAGAAGCCTGGAACAAGTAGAGCACAAGGTAATGTCCTTCTTCACATGCTGGGGAGGAGGGAAAAGTAGTAGCAGAATATGCATAGTGTTTTGGTAGAAAATAGCTTACTGCATGGATTCTGGCCATGCAAGACGGAGTAGGCTTATAAAGCAGAGAACCGTAAACCAAACTGTTTTGTTTCAGGACAAACCAGCATGCAAATGGGCACATAACTGCAGCATTTACTGAGCTTTACACTCACCTGTCACACATCCACAAAAGGACTACAGTTTCTTTCTGGGAGGGAGTTTCAACTGCCTTTGACGGAGAGCACTAAACAGCAAATGAACCCTCTTTGCTCTCCTCCATTTTATCTAACAGATTTAAATAATTAATGCAATAGCTACTGAAAAAATGCAGAAAGCAAAAGTGTTTTAAAATTTGCTTCCATTCGTGTACTTCAGGAGACAGTGAAATGTTAAAAGGTATAGGCTCATTCGACCTGAAACAGCACAGTTTTGGGGGCTCTTGCACAAGATACTCCGACTGCTCTGAGTGATCCTTTTCTTCCTTGATTTTGTTGTTACAAACAGCAAAACCTCCTACCTCCAAACTGCATCACCTTGATAGAAAGAATGTTTCTTACAGGATTCAGAGAGCTATAGATGCCATCAAAATATTACAATGCATTTCAAATCCAGAGACGCGGCCATAAAAATACGCTCCAAGAATGCCAGAGGTGATGAAAGGCTGATGAATAGAACATGAGATGGAGAAACTCTGCTTCTTTCTTGCATTTATGTATTTATTTAATTATTTGGTTTCCCCCTGGTAAAGCTGATAGCTTTTCTTTTCCCTAAAGAATAAGCCTTTTTTGTTTATTACAACTCAATCCCCCCTTTATGTCTACCCTGCCCCTGATGACTATAGGATGTGTATGTGCTTAAAACATATTCTGGCTGCAAAATAAATTCCTGCTTTTATTTAGATTACAGGAAATTTTAGCTACATATTTTTGCAAGTAATTGATGCATATACCTTGATTAATTTACTAAATTTGATTCTCTTCTTATATAATTTTTTAAAAAAGCTGCTTTATTTACTTTTTTCGCTCTAAACTATTTCCATTCATTAACGAAATTAGTAAGTAATAAACCAAATACACTTTCAACACAAGAAATGAAAAGGAGGATTGTGTCAGGCCTGCCTAATTTAATAATTTGCTTATACACACATTTTAGATGTCTAACAAAGCATTCTTTCAGAAGCAAGGGACAAATTTCCATGTGTAGACAAGTATATGTCATTGACTCTGAAGGTTTCCAGAGGGAGAGAGATCTTGTCTCTGAAAGCTGAATGTCCTACATCCTGAGTGATAAGAAGCAGAAGGAGACTCCTATTGTCTGAGATCCTATTATATTGAAACAATTCTGCTTGCAACTTCAACTAGTTAATCATGGAGAAAGTTAGCAAGGGTGAAAATCTTCATGCTTTTGCACATTTTGTTGCCTTTATATGCTAGAGAGTCAAGAGAAGATGCTCTTTCATCATGCTGTACTTTGCAGAAAAGTACTGCATGCCAGCAGCTCATCCCTGACATCCTACATTGTGCTTCATGACATCCATTTATACCAGGCTTGTATTCCATCCCATGACCTGGGATAATGAGCTGTGTGGCTGGTGTGCCAGGATTTGATGTATTGCAACATGGCATTACCTGCCTTGTGAAATGTGAAATGAAGGTATTGTCTGAAAAAAATGTGATTAAGGAAAAGATTTCTTAGCCCTTAATAGCAAAGCATGAACACTACTGAGACTGCTGCACTTTTCTCAAAAGAAATTGAATAACTAATGCCAAATGGAAATGGTTTTGTTCTTATTTCTATCATTGGAAGAAGCATTCTGGAGAATACTTAGGCTGAAGAAAATGAACTGAAGTACCTGAAATCAAGGCTGTACAAAGCTCTTGAAAAGTTAGCTGAGGCTTTGTGTTTTCATAATGCATTATATTTTCACATCACCTGTGCCCCTTTAAAAGGAACTATTAAATGAAAATAAGTATGCAGAGAATTCATATCCTCACAAAGGATATGTCATGGGAATCAAAACCAAAAGGTTTGCTGGGTGATCAGGACTCTGGGGCGAATTTGCTCTGGTACTTCCTGCTCATGAGATCAGCCTACACTCCTGCTGAAATCACAGGACTTTCTTCATAGGAAAAAAAAAAAGCACCACCACAGTTGAATAGTTCACAGTTATTAAAAAAAACAACCTAAAAAACCTAATCACTAATCAGGTGTTCTTATGACTGTTGCTAATATTGTTATTAACTGTAATGCAGCAGAATACATGAGTAGCCCTAATGTGGATCTGGGATCCATTGCACTGGGCGTACTGGAGTCAGATGTTACACAAGCACAGAAGATGGCACATGTGCTTGCAAGAGCTTACATCTTAACTAGACATAACATACCTCATTGGTACAAAGTTGGATATGTAGAGAAAGAATAAAATATGCAGAATATATGCTTATGTAAATCAGCAGGAATGCCCATTACTTTCTCAAATACTTCTAAGGACAAAACTAGATTTGTGTAAGACCTCAAGGCTCATTGTACATGAGGATGTGAGAGATAGGCTTGTGTTGAGCAGCCTCAATTAACATGGTCCTATAAGGAATGCTGTACTTCCCATGTGAAATCATTGTGTTGCAAACTCCCAAAAGAAACTGGTACAGAAGATGAGAAATGCAACAGAACAGATGAAGTAAAATGTCCCCAAACAAGAAAATGTTTGTGAAATCAAGGCCTTAGATTTTCATACTCTACATATTTCAGTGGAATTAAAAACCCATTATTTCCCTTTGTTCATGGGATAAAGCTGTGTAGAGGTGATGAGGCTAGTCACACAAATGAGATAAACATAATTTGGCCTCATTGGCCCCTCAGGGCAAGGATCTGGAAATTCCATTTTCATGGCGTGACAGAGTAAAAATAAGAATGTGTGTCTGTACCTTCGTCATGCTCTAGAGCCCCTCTGTGGACAGCTAGGTCAGAGCAAGAAGGCCTTACTGTAAATGAAAATTAGACTGTGAGCATCTATGTTCTTCTCCAGTACTTTCCTTAAAGAGATGAACCATGCACACACCTCCACAGGACATCTTTAAGCTCCACACTTCTGGAAGACTAGCTAGCCCACTTCTGCTTGATGTGATCAGAAATAAATTCTTGAAGATGCAGACATGAGTGGAGTCACTCTGTTCTAATACATCAATCAAGAGTGTATTGATAAAACTTTAGCAAGTTTCTCACGTGTGCTCTGTGTTTCATCATTCCTTTAGGTTTTAAATGAGCAGCTTTGGCTTTATGAAGACATTGAGAGATACAAGAAGCAAGCAAGCCACAGCATCCCACCACATGAAGTGCTGAATATTGATGACAGTGCAGTTGAAAGAAGAACATTGTACCCAAAAGAGGCGCCAGTTCTAATTTCGTCCTCTCTTTGTCTTGAATGTGTTGGACATCCCACAGTTGCCAAAGCAGCCCAATGACAAAATCCAGTAAAGTGGAATTGCTTTATTCAGCGGTTACAAAATAACAATTGCCAGACATTGGGTAAAATTGCTTAAAACAGTGACATATATATCACCACTCAATCACATGCTCCAAACCTGTTACTGATGTAAAAAAAAAAAACAAAAACCAAAAAAGATTCCTGAAGGTGCTATACTTTGTTACCTACTGCCATGCACAAAACATGTCTGTTGTCCAATACAGTAAATGTTGAATAAATTGGCTTTGCTGCAGGATGTAATTACTTACTTTAATAACAGTAATGAAAAAACGTTTGAGGCTCCTTCTGAAATATTTCCATCTGTCGAATTTGCATTTTTTTTGGGGTTGTATAAGGAAATTTAACCAATAATATTGGATTCATACTGAACCGCTTCCTCTCACAGATGGGGTCTTTTAAATGAAGAGGAAATGCAAATTTAGGAATAAGTTGTCAAGGTTTTCATGATACAGAGTTATGTCACTGTATGGCTGTATTTTAGCAGAAATTGAGCAAAAGCGTTCAAATTCACATCTGGGCTAAACTAAGGAGTGGAGCCCTTGTTTAAGCTTTAAGCAAAAGCTCGGTTCAGGCTTTGCTAGTGTGGAAGTCTCAGAGCAGACCTTGCAAGGTGAGCATGACCAGATGAAAGGACTCAGGTGCACCTCTGAGGTTAGGGGTCCCGGCCTACCCCCTGGTGGCATCCCATCCTTTCCCCACACGCTTGTGTGAGCTCTATCTCCTTATCCCAGGGACACCCTCTCTTCATACTGCACAAATCCTGTACCTCAATGCTTTGAACTTTCTGGCATTTAGACAAATGTCCAAGCAAAATGGCCATTTAATTACCACAACAGCAACTGCACTCATTAACCATTTGTGTTGGTCAATTAATAGAAACACCATGTTCTGACAGTTCCAGATATCTGTTTGGTTCAGCTTGTAGAGATGAACTGCAGGTCCTGCAGGTATAGCCATTACAATGTACTGGGTTTATCCAGAGGGACCACTAAGAACAAAGAACCACATTTATCTTTTGGTTTGGCATGTGCAAAAGTATTTCATGCTAGAGCTCCATAAAAAGTTTTAGAGGGCAAACAGGAATGGATGGAAGGAGATTGACTGAAGATGTTCCCTCTGCCGTTTTCATAGATAGTCACAGAATATGTATAAGATGTTCTTGAAAGTCTTTTTACCACTTCCGTTCTTTCCCTGGTGGTTCACTTTTCAGCTGACAAAGTGATTTATAAAGTGTCTTTGAAAAATTCCGTTTCACCAACAAATGATAAATATCAAAACCTGAAGCCTGACCCAACATCAACATCAAACTGGCTCAAACATTCGCAGGCTTAGTTTATTTTTCAAAGAATAAACAAAAGTATAGTGAATGAACGCTCAATTTAAGAATACATTAGAAAATAATTATTGTTAGTTACAGTGGCTGGAAGACAACTCACTGTGTTAATTCCACTAGAGGCAGAAGATAATCGCATTTGAAAATCATGAATCAGTTTCTTTTTTCCCATCTCCTCTGAAGGAGACCCAAGAAGAAGGAAATGTAGCTTTAATAAGTAAAATAAAACAATACATTAAACTGTGTCCTTTGAGCATGCCTTTTCCTTCCCACCATTCACCTTCTGAAGATCATGTGACAATTGCTGTTGTCACTTCAGTTAAAGTCATGGAGAGACATTATTTGGTGCTCCTGCAAGTAACCACAACAGGCAAGAATCTCAGTCCCAGATTCATGCACACACACTGAATGCAAAGGCAGAAACTGTGAGGCAATACAAATTAATTCATTCATTAGAAAATGTGATTTCTTACTGTTTATGAATGCCACCAATTTCACATAATCATAGTTTCATTTAAACCATGTATAACTTCTTTGTTGTTTTTTTGTTGAAGCTCCAGTCTTCTCAAATGGATATCTTCCCAGTTCAAGTACTGTATAAATATAGAAAGACATGTAGCTATGAACATATTCACAATTCTGGTGCAACTTGCTTTGCATCCTGTTGATGATTGCTGAATTGGCTGTCAGAGAAGTTAAAAATGGAAGGTATCAAATGGTGCCCAGACTCTGTGACATCTGGCAGTTCTCTGTAGCTACCAGTGTCAGTCAATGCAAGCTCAGAGTCCTGCAAGAAAAATGGAAAATTCAGATTATCATATTGATATTATATTAATAATCAATTATGAAGGCTTCCAGGAGACCTTACAGTAGCCTTCCAGTATCTGAAGGGGGCCTACAGGAAGGCTGGGGAGGGACTATTTACAAGGTCTTGCAATGACCAGACAAGGGGCAATGGGTTTAAACTGGCAGAGGGGAGATTTAGACTGGATGTTAGGCGGAAGTTCTTTCCAGTGAGGGTGGTGAGACATTGGAACAGGTTGCCCAGGGAGGTTGTGGCTGCTCCCTCCCTGGAGGTGTTGAAGGCCAGGTTGGACCAGGCCTTGAGTGACCTGTTCTAGTGGGAGGTGTCCCTGCCTATGGCAGGGGGGTTGGAACTTGATGATCTTTGAGGTCCCTTCCAACCTTACCATTCTATGGTTCTATGATTCTATGATAATTATGATTATTAATTTCTGGTTTAATATTATTTTTTATTATCAATA
>VWYK01103031.1:0-16764 GCA_013399775.1 Semnornis frantzii
TTGACGAGGTCACCTCTCAGTCTGTAAGCCACCATTTCTCTGTAAACCAGCTAGCTGCAGGACCCTGGTGACATCTCCACTGTTTATCTCTGGCGATGACAGTCTACAAGACCACATCAGTACATCTTGTACACTCTGAAGGACAAGCACCCTGCTAACACGAGCTGACAAGGGGTGAGTGATGGACTGGAATTTGCTACTAGCATAAGCAAAAATGTCATCTGTTGTCACCAGTCCTGTTCCTCTCCCATGCCACAGAGAGCCCTCACCTTTTACTGTGAGCTCTGCTGTCGATGTGTGGGGTCCCACTCGGAAAGTGATGGTGCCAATATCCTGCTCAGTCACCTTCTTTAAGGTCAGGGTGTGAATCTTCCCTTTTTCCACTGAGATCTCATTCATTTCATTATTTTGCAGAGCAACATCCTGCAGCTTCCATTCCACATCCCTTGCGTTTTCATGAGAGACCTGGCAGTGGAATGTGACATCGTCCCCTTCAAACACCACCGTGTCCTTCAGGCCGCTCACGATGGTCACGTCGGGCTCTGCAAACAGTGCACCATTAATCACACCATGAAGGGGAAAGATGGGTCAAAGCATAGGAGCATGGAATAGTGGAGCTGGAGACTTCCAGAGGTTACTTGGTCCCTGAAAGCAGAGACCAGCAGGCTTACAGCAGGCTGCTCTGCTCCTGATCCAGATGAGCTTTAAGTACCTCCAAGCAAAATTCAGGATTTTCAAACTTCTTACATTGCGACTTGGATATTTGCACAGAATGACATCAAAACTGGCATTTTGCAAGCAGAATTGATGTATTCCATGCTGGCAATCCAAGCTGGCTGCGACCTGTCTGGCTCTGTGCTCTCAGCAGGACATTCTGGATTAGTGTGAGCACAGGACATTTGTGCTTCCGTTTGTCTGATCCTACTTCTAGGACTGCTGAGCAAGTGCGTGCAAAGATCTTACAGACAACCTGCAACAGGCAGAAGCTGCAAATACTCTGATTCTGCTGGGGAAAACCAAAGGGGAAGCAGCTCAACCTTCATCTGAGCAAACACAGTACAGTCATACTACTGAGATCTCCATCTGCAAAAAAATGGTGCAGCTGGGCATAATGTGCAGAGCATCTATAATATTGGGTAGCCTGTAGGGATGCTGAGGGTGATTGTTCCACACTAGTGATCCAACCTGAAAGCAAGCTCTGTCTGTAATGACATTAAGGCCAGATGCAGCTGCCACGTGACTGGAAGCTGGGGGTGAACCATCTGTTCACTCACATCTTTATGATGTCAAGCAAATACTTCAAGTGGTGAGTCAGAAAGTACAGCTGCCTTTTCATGGAGGCATGGAATGGCCTGGCTTCAAAGGGACTTTTAAAGGTCATCTAGTCCAGCCTTCCTGCAGTCAGCAGGGATATCTGCAACCAGAGCAGGTTGGTCAGAGCCCCAGACAACCTGACCTGGAAAGTTTTCAGGAATGGGGCTTCTAATACCTCTCTAGACAACCTGGGCCAGTGTCTCATCACTCTTACCGTAAGAAAAAAAAAAAAATCTCTCATCTCCAGTCTAAATCTATCTCTTTTAGTTTAAACCATCACTTCTTTTCCATCACTAAAGACCCTGGTAAAATGTCTGTCCCCAGCTTTCTGATTGGCCTCTTTAACTGATGAAAGGCCACCAGAAGGTCTCTCTGGAGCCTTCTCTTCTCCAGGCTGAACAACCCAAATGTCTCAGTCTGGCTGCACAGCAGAGGATTTCCAGCTCTTCCATCACT
Organism: Semnornis frantzii; assembly: GCA_013399775.1. Taxonomy (NCBI): domain Eukaryota; kingdom Metazoa; phylum Chordata; class Aves; order Piciformes; family Ramphastidae; genus Semnornis; species Semnornis frantzii. The sequence continues at coordinate 1,771 of VWYK01103031.1, forward strand.
ACTGTGGCCTCCTCTGCCCCACTTCAACGGGTCCATGTCTCCTGTGCTGAGGAATGCAGAGCTGACCCCAGCACTGCAGGTGGGGTCTCAGCAGAACACAGGGGCAGAATCACCTCCATCCAGCTGCTGACCATGCTGCTGGTTATCAGCCCAGGACATGGTTGGTTCTGGGCTGTGAATGCACATTGCTGGTTCATGTCCAGCTTTTCATTAATATCCTCTGCTGCTCACTAAATGAATCAGCTTTGATGCATCCATTGACCAGAAGATCTTTCTGTGATACCCTTCCTATGCTCTGCACTACTCACAATCCTTTAACGCAATTATTTATCACAGCAGCAACAATAATGTTGCAAAATCTTAGCACCCCAAAAAATCCCTTGCCCCAGTCAACAGGTCTTGCCTTTCACAGTCAGTTTTGCAGAGCTTGTCTCATCTCCAGCCTTGCAGGAATACTCTCCAGCATCAGTGGGCTCCAGGTGATGGACACGCAGCTCACGGATGGTGCCGTCCTGACGCATTTCATACTTGGAGCTGGAGTGCAGGAGGACTCCATCCTTCCTCCACTCCACTTCTGCTTTGCTAATGGATATCTCACACCTCAGCTGGGCTGTCCCTCCCACTTCTGCCTCTTCATTCTTCAGCTGCTGCTTCAGCCGGGGTTTGATGGCTGCAAAGTGAAAAGTGATTAATACACAACCTGTTTCCACAGAATCTCAGAATGTCAGGAGCTAGAAGAGATCTCAAAAGCTCACCCAGTCCAACCCCCCTACCAGAGCAGGATCACCTAAAGCAAATCAGACAGCAACACATCCAGGCAGGTCTTGAATATCTCCAGAGAGGGAGAATCCACAACTCCCCTGGGCAGCCTGTTCCAGTATTCCGTCACTCATTTTGAGTGCCAGGTCTGCACAACTCAGCTTGAGGGACCTTGGGGTCTGATGTTGCAGAACAAATTTGCATGATGTGGTTATATGACAATAACAACTCCCTTTTCTCCATAAACGAACCTATATTCTGTATAACCAGCCACGGAGAGCATCAGGGAGCTCCACAGATATATGTTTCCCATAAAATCAAGGGCATTCACATTACACCTTATATATATATATATACACACACACACATATATATATATATATACATATATACACATACACCCCTGGTTTCTTTAAAAATCATGTTCCCAGGATCCTCATAGGAAGCCATTATGAAATTTGGATACAGTAAATTTTTTAAAATGCATTTATAGATGACTTATGCTTAGTTAAAGGTCTATTAGAATTTCAAAATCCTCATGGTGCAGTTTTTTGCTCATATCATATCATATTCTATGATTCTATATCATGTATCATATCAAGGTGTCTATACATTCTGCACTGTGCTTTGCAGCCTTAAATAAACATTCCACAAATCCTGCCCCACAAGATCCACTTTTCTGCATCCTGGCTTATGGCTGACCACCACTTTTCGTCATTATCTTAACTTCTGGAGAGGGCCATTCAGCAAGAAACAAAAGAATTTCATTCTCACAAGGGTCACAAATCCCATTCACCCTCTGTTCCATCATGAGGCAATGCTAACCATTCACTCTGAGGACTGCTGTTCTCTGCTGGTCTCCTGTGTCACACGTGTAATCAGAGGCATCTTCTGGTTCTACGTTGTGGATCACCAGTTCAGCTGTGTGACCACTCAGTTTGATTTCATATTTGGAGCACGGGAAGAGCTCCATGGTGCCTTTCCTCCACTCCACTGCTGCATTATCCTTTGTCAGCTCACACTGGAATTTCACCGAGGCTCCTTCTTCTGCCTCTTTGTCTTTGAGCTCCTTTTTGAAAAGAACTGGCAGAGCTAAAAAGGGGGTGGTAGGGGAGGGGAAAGAAGGAATAGGAGCTTTGATTGAAGCCTGGGTCAAGTCCTGGTTAACGTAAGTAGGAAGGAGAAAAAGATACAAGTGCTATATTCTCAGGCAAGATCCTTGTTTTCTAATTTCCCTGGAGATACCAGATCATCCTGCTGCATCAGAACCAGCTATCTACACTTTAAACATTTCCCTTGTTCCTTGACTCAAATCCTTCCCAGGGGTTGAAGACTTTGAATAAATTTAACCTTCAGTTGATCTAACAAAGACTTCAAGAGTAAAGAAGTTCAAAACTCTTGGACAGCCTTGCTAGATCAGGAAGGTTGTTGTCAGTCATCTTCCAGCATTTGGAAGAAAATTTGTTTTTAAATGCTTAAACTTGCCACGTGACATGTCCAGATGGTATGCTAAGACATTGCTCTCTTTAATCTCTCCCCAGTCATGAAGCTAGAAAGTATGTCTTCATGGAAGCTGGAAGTCCAAGAAGAACCACCCTCTTCCACATCATTGAAAAAAAACAAAGAAAAAGGAAAAAGAAGAAAGCAGAGAGCCATTTTGGGTGGAAAAGACCTTTAAGATCATCAAGTCCAGCTAGTAACCCAACACTGCCAGGTAACCCACTAAACCATGTGCCTCAGCACCACATCCTAGTATAGCAGATGAATATATTAATGGGGGGGAAATTGTGTACTTGAAAATAATCATATTCAAACCATTGTTTTGCATGTTGGATGGAATATACATCTTTAAGAGCCAGCTGACAGCACCTACCTTTCACATTTAAAGATGCCTTGGTTTCCTGATCCCCAGAGTCACAGCTGTACTCTCCTGTATCTTCTAATTTGAGATTATGTATTAAGAGTTCTACCAAGCACTCCCTCTGCCTCATTTCATATTTTTGGCTGGGTTGCAGCCCCACTCCTCCTTTCCTCCATTCCACTGCAACATTGGGTTTTGACAGCTCACAGCAGAATGTAGCTGTGCTTCCTTCATCTGACTCCGTATTTTGTAGGGGCTGCTTAAATGTGACAGGCAGTGCTGCAAAATTTGAAAGGGAAATGTTGTAAGGGTAGTTTAGTCCATTAAGGATTCAACCCTACCATCATTCTTCAGAAAAGGCTTGTTCTCATGATTCTATATTCCTTGGGCTGTCTTAGTAGCAGCTTTCTTGAACCATTATGTGAACCAAGAGCTGGGGATAGATGAAGAAGTCAGGAAAGATCTGATTTTAGAGGCTGTCCCACAAGATGGCCTGGTTTGTGATCTGAAGAGACCAGACCTTTCTGTGATAGGGCCTCAACACCAAGTTTGAATGATCTCATCAAGGCTCACTGGGACATGCTCTTGTACATGGACCTTATTAAGCAAAGAGTATTGGAGTTACAAAGCTTCTACCAACACATACAAGAGGAATTTATCATTCAGAGCACACAAAGAGGCAGTACAGTAAAGCAATAAAAAGATAAGTGGAAGAGGGAATTCAGATTTCAGGCAAGGTCTTCCTCTAGAGGGTAGAAGGGATGGAAGAAAACATGTGGAGGCAGTTGTCAGCAGTTGAAGCCTATGCCTGAGACTCAAAGCCCCAAGTGATAATACAGCACATTCACATGTCATAGAAATCCTTTATCCCCTAAACGTTGCATCTCTTATCCCAATGAGGCATTAGGCCCAGTTAAGCAATCCTTATGCCTGCTGAAGCCAATGACCCAAATTAACCAGCAGCCCTCCTGGTTTATTTTCTGTTGTGCATTCCCACATGCAGCCACACTCCCTGCTCTCAAAGGGTTCCTCCTACTTTGCCACCATGTCAACATTTAATTGCTTTGATGTCAATAACCACTCCAGATACTGCAAGAAGAAGCTTTCTAATTTGACCATGTGTTGCTGTGCTGCCAGCGTGGCCCAGCAGCAAAATGAACAAATGGATGCAGAGATGACTGAGAAATCCTCCTTTCACTTCATGTCTATTGAGCCAAGGGTCAGTGGTGCCTACCATGTACAGTTACCACAGCCGTTGTCTGCTGATGTCCAGAGTCGCAGGTGTACCTTCCCGAATCATCCAGCTCTAAGTCATAAATAACCAGTTCAGCAGTGGAGCCCTGCTGCTTCATCTCATATTTCAAACCAGGGTAGAGAGTAATATCTCCTCTCCTCCACTCTACAGGAGCGTTGGGTTTGGTAAGCTCACATCTCAGTGTTGCTCTATCACCTTCTTCTGCCTCGGTATTCTGAAGTTCTTGTTTAAAAAGTACTGGTAGGGCTATAAAATAGAAATAGAACTTGAAACACACTGCAGCTGGGGTTTGGGAGAGAGAAAACAGAAAGGAAACAAAGCACCAAGGGCTGGTTTTGCAGATCTCTCTACACTTCAATGCTCTAGATTCAAAAGATCCCTCAACTTGCTGGCCACACTCTTCTTAATGCTCCCCAGGATCCCATTGGCCTTCTTGGCCACAAGAGCACATTGCTGGCTCATGGTGAACTTGTTGACTGGGACTCCCAGGTCCTTCTCCATGGAGCTGCTTTCCATCAGGCCAATCCCTCAGCTGTACTCATGCAGGGTGGTATTCCTCCCTAGGTGCAGGACTCCACATCTGCCCTTATTGCACTTCATTAGGTTCCCCTCCACCCAACTCTCATTATTTTTATTTTCCTGTTACCATTGACTGTCAAAGCAGCAGTTGTCTGCTGATCTCCACACACACAGGTGTAATCTCCAGTGTCCTCCACATCCAGCTCGTGGATAATCAGCTTTACAATGGCACCATCCTGACTCATTTGGTATTTGCTGCCAGCTTTGAGCACCTTCTGCCCTTTCTTCCACTCCACCACAGCAGGTTTAGTCAGCTCACAGCACAGAGCAGCTGTCCCACTTTCCACAGCTTCCAGGTCCTTTAGGTCTTGTTTGAATTCTGGAGGCAGTGCTGAAGAGTAAAAGAGTTACCAGAGAGACTGTGAACATTCCTCACAAAGTGGCTAGATGAGGTCCTGGGGCAGGAGGTACGGCACACTACTGAGCCCTGATCAAGGTCAGTGGAACATGATGGGAAAATCTTCTCCAGCTTCCATGGACAATGCATCAGGGCAAGGAAAGCAAGAAGAAACAGCACAGCTGAGATGGACAAACACCAACAGGCAACTTTCCCCCCAACTCATACACAGGAAAGAAGCAGATTAATAAAGTCCATAGGAACACAAAAGCCCAGGGAAACAGAAAAGGAATGGGAATAGAACCAAAGCAATAAATACTTGGGCAAGTCTGAGGTATTGAGGAGCTCAGTCCCAAGGATTACTTTACCATGCACTGTTAAGGTGGCTGTGCTGGTCTTGTCTCCACACACACAGGTATAATCCCCAGCATCATCCAAGTCTAAATCATGAACCACCAGCTCCACAAGACAGCCTTCCTGTGTCATGCTGTACTTGTTGTCTGAGGTGAGGACATGGTGGTCCTTCTTCCACTGAACGTGGGCAGAGGCCTTGCTGAGCTCACAGTGCAAAGTGGCTGTTCCACCTTCTACTGCTTCCTTGCTGGTCACTTCTTCTTGGAAAAATGGAGGCACAGCTGCAGGATGCAGGTAAAAAGTGTTACAAACGGAGGTATCTCCAGGGATGGGTGAGAGTGGGAAGTGACAAGGAAAGCTGCCAAGGTTATGGAAGGGTGAGCATCAGCAGCAAGGAGAAGAAAGATAAATGAAAGCATCTTAGTTGGAAGACATTTCCTAATCCTGGGTTTATGCTGGCTTGCTATTAGCAAAACTGCACTCTCCTTGAGATATTTACACCTGCTTGCTATCAGTTTCCATGTAAGAACTAAGAATATCATCTCTGAGCAACTTAGTTCACACATGTGTTGGTGTCTTCCACAAACTTCCTGCTTTTTTACTGTTTTCTCTTACAGCACAGCCCTGCTGAGCTCTGGGTGTTGGCACAGCTCCATACTCATCATCATTCCTTCTTCCTTCAGATAACCTTAAAAAGATGCAGCCAGGCTTGTTCTTGACCCCAAAGAAAATCTTCAGATCTTGAGTCTCAGCCTGTCTTCTTGTCTCAGGACATTTTTCCTCACTTAGCATAACTCTAGAATGCACTGCAGTTGTGCCCTTGACATTTGGTGACCTCCACATAGATGGTGCTTTTCCCAAAGAAAGCCTTGAGGTCTCATCTAACCTGGCAGTTATGATTCTGTGATATATCCCTCTTTTAACTAGGTGGGATGATGGGATATTCCACCACTTTAACAAGCCTGGATGTCTCAGATCTCAAACAGTGTCCACTCTGAAGGAAAACCAGGTTTAGCTTTCTTGATTTGGCACTTTTCCCACCTCCAGCACTGTTAAGCTGAAACACTAGTTTTGTTTGATCAGCAAACTGGTTCTTTCAAGAAAATAAAATCAGAAGGCCACAGAAAGGATCTATTATTTCCTGCTTTGAAAACTCAGTCTCCCAGTGCAAATCTTCTGTATATTAGGACAGAGGTTCTGGGCACAAAAGCCAATATAAGCAGAACTCACTGCAGAAATTATACCCAACAGCCTTATTCTGGATATTGCTTTATATATATACAGATATAGATAGACATATAGATAGATAGATAGATACTCTAAAGTACATTGAAATTCTCTGTATTGAGAATTCCAGAAGGGAATGGGAAAGAATAAGCAGATTTGTGCTTCAGAGAGTGAAAGCAGGAAAGGGAAGACAGAAGAATGACGGATTTCTGTGCTAGGAAAGGAATGTCAGAAGGGAAAGATGCAAGGACAGCAGGTTTGTGTGTAAAGGAAGGGGGAAAAAAAAAAAAAAAGGATGGTACAGCAGAAATGCAGAATTTGCCAATGGACACAGCTTGCAGGTCATCAAAGGCAGGGAACACTTTCAAATGATGGAATTTCAGTTAATAAGGTTGAGCAAAAAGACATGGAAAATGGAACACCTGAGTATAAAGGACAGACATTTCCAGTTAGGAAATAGGAGGTCAAGGTAGTTTTTACCCTGTACTGTTAAGGCAGCTGTAGTCTGGTGCTCTCCACACACACAGGTGTAGTCTCCTGCATCCTCCTCAGCTAGTTCATGAATCACCAGCTCTGCCTTGGTCCCTTCCTGCCTCATTTTGTATTTCCCACTTGCTTTGAGAATCCTCTTGTCCTTCTGCCACTCCACTGGAGCAGCTTTGGTGAGCTCACAGTGCAGGATGACTTCTCCACCTTCTTCTGCTTCCTTATTCTTTAGTTTTTCCTTAAAGAGTGGTGGCAGAGCTGAAGGATGCAACATGGACAAATGGTCATCAGAAAACCAGAATCAAAATCATATTTTCTTTGTCATGCTTGGGATTATTTCCCCCCACACCTCTCTTTTTCAGACTATTACAAACACATTTAGCTATAAAGGAGTCCAGAAACTCAGAAAGTTCCTTCAGGTGTGATGTGGTTTCATTTGCCATAAGAGATGAGTTCCCTGGGTGACTGTTGCCTTTCACAGTGAAACAACAATACAGAAAGATCCGGATCTTGGGTCAGCACCACTCATAAACAACACAGCTGGACACAGCACTGTTTTACCTGCATAGGTCTGAATTCTTGAGGGTCAGTATATGTAATTTTGTGGTTTGTCTAAAAAAATTAGACCCCCCCCCAGGAAACAGTCTCAAGTGGCACCAAGTGGGTTTAGGTTGGACATGAGGAACAATTTCTTCCCTGAAAGGGTTGTCAGGGCCTGGAAGAGGAACTGTAGTTACCATCCCTAGAGAGATTTAACAGTCATGTAGTTACGACATTGAGGGACATGGTTTAGTGGTGGCCTTGGCAATCTTTGGTTAATGCTTGATCTCGTGGTCTTCTCAACAAAAAAAACCCCAGGACTCTATGAAATCATCCAGATTTCAAAGTAAAATTACTTCTAGTTTCAAATCAAAGTTTGAAGGGTCGTTTTGTGTAACAAGAATTTCAGATTCTCACTATTCTGTAATTTTGGAAGTCGTAACCCAAAGAGAAAAACCTACAGGAAAACAAATTAATAACATCTACCCACACATGTGCCCTATGCACAATCACTGTAAATGGGTACAGGATACAAACAGCACTCCCCAAATGGCTCAGAAAAAGCCCAAGACTCAGGAAAGCCTAAGGGGAGTCATAAGGTTTTGGAAAAGAGCTGGAAGAAACAGATCTCGGGTCTCTGACCAAGGAGTTCCTCAGAGTTAAGGATTGTTACCCCATTAAAATGGACACTCATCAATGAGAGGAGAGCATCAGATAATGAGATTGTTAATGTAACACAAAGATGTATTTCTGGGTCAGTTTACTGGGAGCTAGCAGAATAAAGAAGAGTATAACTGCTGATCATCTGTGTGTTGAGGGTTCTTTAATATCTAACCATCAAGGCAGTCCTGATCCCACACCAAGGTGTAGACACCCATATAGAGGCATAAAGCCCTGCATCCTTAAAACCTAAATTAAGGGTAGCAAGTTCTGAAATGGCAACACTTAGCATCCCTGGATTCATTCAAGGTCAGGCTGGATCGGGGTCTAAACAACCTGACCTAGACGGGGATGCCCCTGTTACTGCAAGGGTATGGGACTGGATCACCTTTAAAGAGGTCTTCCAACCCAGTGTGTTCTGTGAGCCTGTGATCTCATTCTGCATGTCCAACTTGCTTAAAGCATCTGGTACCCCCAGGAACAGCCATGGCCAGGCCACACAGCACAAGGGCATCTCCTACTCCTGCTGCCTCAACCCTTATTTGGCTGTTCAGTCTGGAGAAGAGGAGGCTCTGAAGTGACCTTATTGTGGCCTTCCAGGCCAGAGGGGCCTACAAAAAAGCTGGAGAAGGACTTTTTAGGCTNTGTGGTCCCTTTCAACCCTGACTGATTCTATGATTCTGTTTCTTCTCTGAGCAGAGGGTGTGACAGAACATACTTGTGTGCTTTGGAGAAAGCTGTGGTTGGCTGAAGCAACCCATGAGGTGGGGAAAGAGGTAGAAAATGTAAGTGTTCAAGAAGACAGGACTTGGACAGAAAGAACCATTTCCTTTTCTCTTTTTAAAAGGGAGGGAAGATTAATAATGACCCCCAAATTTGCCCTGAACTAGTCTTTTTCAGTAAGAAATGATCTGTACATAAAGGAAGAGAAAGGGATGAAAACCAATGCAAGATACTGATCCAGAGCAGAAGCAGTTGAATTTCAGAGTGATGTCTATCTATAGAGCCAGTCATCAACTTTAATAAGGTCTTTTTACCATGAACTGTTACAGTAGCTGTTGTCTTCTGGTCACCACACACACAGGTGTAATCTCCAGCATCTTTTGTTTCTAGGTCATGAATGACCAGCTCTGCAGTAGTGCCAGACTGTCTCATTTCATATTTGTCACTTGCTTTGAGCACTTTGGACCCTACTTTCCACTGCACTGGAGCTGCTTTGCTTAATTCACAACGCAGAGAGACTGATGCTCCTTCCTGGGCTTCCTCATTCTTCAGTTCTCCCTTGAAAACCACCGGCAGGGCTGAGAATGGAAAGCCAATAGTGTATTTAAACCAAGATCATTTATCATCAGCATCATAAAGTCTCAACTGAAGCTCAAATCTGACCAAGTCAGGAAATGTAGGCATTGAGTTTGAGGTTGTCTCTATGATAATCTGGCAAACTCAATCCAGCAGGGACAGTAAGAAAATAAATGCTGAGCTGACAGGTCAAAGTGCAAAAAGTTCAATAAATTCAAGCTGCAACCTAAAGAACTTATCATAGGGCCACCCTCCATGAGGATAGGACAAGAGCATTTCCTAGGTGCTATTCCCTTAACTCAAATCATAGCAATATGGAGAAATAATCATGACCTCAGCTCCCTTTTCAAGAACGTCAGACCAAAATTAAATGTCAGAACAAGAAGTGACTAGCAACAGGAGGAGAGGAAATGGCCTCAAGTTGCTTCAGGGAGAGTTTAGATTGGATACTAGGAAATACTTTTTACTAAGAGTGGTCAGGCTGCTCAGAGAGGTAGTGGAGTCACCATGCCTGGAAGTGTTTTTAAAAAGTGGCACTTGGGTCATGGTTTAGTGGGCATGGAGGTGCTGGATTGACAATTGGACCTGATGATCTTAGAGGTGTTTCCCAACCTTAATGATTGCATGAAGTGGTCCTTTCCTGAACACAAGTTAATTCCTAGGTGAACACTGAGGAGCAAGGGGATGTCTTAGAGAGACTAGAAATGAACAGTCATCTGCAAGATGAATTTACCATTCACAGACAGAGAGGCTGTGGTGCATTGGTCTCCACACACACAACTGTAATCTCCTGCATCTTGCAGCTCTAGATCTCGAATTTCCAGCTCAGCAAGGGCATTATCCTGCTGCATGATGTACTTTCCACTTGCCCTCAGTATTTCATTTCCTTTCTTCCACAACACATCTGCAGCCTTGGTCAGCTCACAGCGCAGTGTGGCTGTTTGGCTTTCCGTGGCTTGCAGGTCCTTCAATTCTTCTTTGAAACGTGCAGGCAGGGCTGAAGGTCACAAAATGGACAGAGGGCATTAAAAATGACACATGGCACACGGGTGGTGGGAGGGATAGGGTGGCACAGAAACAGAGAACATTTTAAGGTGGAAAGAGTTCTCTTTCCTCACAATTCCAGGACACCGGACAAACCAATAGATACAAACAGAAAAGTAGTTTGGCTGCAGCCAGATCTTGAAGATAGTTTGACACATTTAAAGGAACAAACTCAGTCACAGGTGAGCACACAACCAACAGCAATGAGCTGGTAGAGAAATCCACAGTAATACAGATATATGTATATAGCTTTTACCATGCACTATCAAGGCAGCTGTTGTCTCCTGTTCTCCACACACACAGGTGTATTCTCCAGCATCTTTCAACTCTGTGTCATGGATAAGCAGCTTCACAACTGTGCCCTCCTGTCTCATTTTGTACTTGTTGCTGGCTTTCAGCAGCCTGCTTCCCTTTCTCCACTCTACTTGAGCAACCTTCGTCAGCTCACAGTGCAGAGTGGCTGCTTGACCTTCTGTCACCTCCTCATTCTTCAGGCTCTCCTTGATGCGTGAAGGCAGTGCTGAGGATGCAATGGACAGAGGGTTAAAATGGACCAGGCAAACATGGCCAAGGGTGGGGGAAGGAGAGATGAGATCAGTGAGGAGCCATCTTCAGGCCTGATCTCACATCTGCTTTAGGAATTGGGTCCTAAACCCACTTTGTATTAGGAAATGGGATGAATGTTTTTCCCTTACATCACAAAATGCAAATGAATTTGTATGCCCATGACAGGCAAAGTCAGGAGCTGCACAGAGATAATGAACATGGAGGAAAAAAGAATGCAAACTGTACTCTCACTAGGGAGGACACATAGGCAAAATTGGTTATTACCATGTACTGCCAAGGAAGCTGTGGACTGCTTATCCCCACACACGCAGGTATAATCACCAGCATCGCTCTCATTCAGATTATGGATCACCAGCTCTACTGTGACATCCTTCTGCCTCATTTTGTACTTCTCACTAGGTCTGAGCACTGTGTGTCCCTTTTTCCACTCCACTGGGGCAGCCTTGGTCAGGTCACAGCGCAGAGTCACTGCTTCACCTTCTGTGGCTTCCTCATTTCTTAGCTCTTCTTTGAAGAGAGCAGGAAGGGCTGAGAAACAAAGGAGCAAACGTTTTCACAATGTGCAGTTCTTAGGCACCAAAAAGAAGACTCCTGATGTTTACCAGTATCTGTCCATGCCTAGTTATTGACAGGAGGACCACCTCACAGAAGGAAGATACTGATTTGTATCACAGCCACACAAAGATCTCAAACTGTGGCTGGATTTTCTGATCAGTTTAAAGATGCATGGAGAACAAACAGCAGGGATGGGAAAAGGTCATGGATGTTCAAAACTATGAATTTCTCAGTGGAGTTCAGCTCAGGAAAAGTCATGTAGTAGGTTACACCATGATCAGGATAAAAAGATAGAGGGGAAAAAAAATGGGTGTGCTGGTTTGAGCTAATTGGAATATTTTTTAATAGAGAAAATTATACTGTAGGCTGTGAAGGTAAAAACCATGGTGATGTCTACTTCACTCATAGCCTTGCAGAGATGTTTAGAAAAGGAACCCAAAACAAAGAAGATAAGAGTCTCTTGAGCTGGCAGTCTGGGTCACGAGGGACTTGCTTACTGGACTTGCTGGCTGCTTGGGTCTTGGGCTAGCAGCTCTGGCTTCTCCTCTCTGTTGAATAACTCCACTAACCACTTTTCTTCTAATCCTCCCCAGCCGATCCTCGTTGTGCGTAAGCCAAAGCTTGGGGTAAGGTGTGGGAGTGGGGAGAAGGTGGAAGGGTGGTTGGGAGCCCCTCCTGGGGTCTCTGATTTCTGGGAGGGGTGTTGTGTGCCTGTATTACCTTAAACTTGTATATTTCTGTAAATATTCTTGTATATACTGTATATATTTGCTTGTATATTGTGCTGAGCTGTAAATAGAGCTTCATCTCTTAACTTCCAGTCCGGCTGAGATCTAGTCTGGGTCATTTCAAAGTGTGGGGGGCGGGGAACTCCCAAACCGTCACAATGGGAAAGTCTAAGGATGTCTACAGACCTAGCCTGAGGGTCAGAAGGGCAGAGAGACATCTTGAAAACACTTGGATAACAATAGGAAAAACCCCACCAAGTATGATGTCTCCATCATGGAAATCTGCTTTAAGACCTTCACACCAGGAAGTTCATATTCATCCTAACAACCCACCCCTTTTAGAGCAACTAACAGAATCAACAACTCGTAGAATCATTCAGAGCACAGCACAAGACTGGGTGGTACTGTGGTACTACCTGCTGTGATATCAGTAGGATGGGATTGTGTCTGCTAAATCTTTGGAATGGGGTGGGAACCACTTTTGCATATGAATATGAAATGCACAAGGCCAGAAGATGTCCAATTCCTGACTCTGACCAGCAAGAAATAAATACTTGAAAACATGCATGTGGAGGATAATTGAGCAGATTGCAATTATGAATCAGGAGAAGCTCAAGGATTTTAAGACAAGTAACAATAGAGAAGAGCAGAAGGAAATTGAGTGGGCGACAAGGAAGTAGGCTTCAATAATTCAAGAATTGTTGCTTATGATTAAACAGAAGCAAACAAAAAGGACATGGTAGTTTAAAAGAGTAGAAAACTGCTTGAAGGAACAATATTAAGGGTATAATTTCACAGACTGCCCTGCTCCAAGGACCATCAGGAATATCCTGCCTGTATCACAAACTCTTTGACATCCTGAGACTTGAGACCAACCAAATATAGGAGGGTTAGATAAAAGAGATACTACAAAATGAAGAAGAAAATCAGAAAGGCCACTTTCCCTTCTTTAATATTAAAGGTTAATGATAGATAAGAAAGTAATAGAAATTCTGTCTAGGATAAATAAAAAATTATTAGAGAATATTTAAACAAATTGAATAGTCTCAAGGCATCTTAATGTGGGTCAATAATTTGTCCTGGAATGCCTAAAGTACAGGCTCTGCCAAAGTCAGGCATTAAAAGTTATGCTGGAGATATTGAAGAGAATGGCTGATGCTACACAAGTGGGGGAGGGGGGAAACAAAACTTAGTGATGAAAAAAGTCTCACAGATTGACATATTCACATTTAGTTTTTACCATGTAAGCCAAGAGTCTAAACTCCCAGGACAGTGAGACACTGGAACAGGTTGCCCAAGGAAGCTGTGGGTGTCCTCTCCCTGGAAATATTCAAGGTGAGGTTGAACGGGCCTTTGGGCAATGTGGTCTGGCAGGGGTGTTGGAACTACATGATCTTTAATGTCCCTTTCAACTCAAAGCATTCTGTGGTTTTGTGACAGTCAAGAAAGATCCAGACAGTAAAGCTACCTGCTGCCCAAGTGTAAGTGTCTGCTACAAGGTGAGCTGGATGACTCTGGTTTCCTTTGACTGTGTTGGCTATATGTCCACTGTCAACAGTGGGAACTTAGGACCACACACCAATTTTGACCTACAAGCAGAATCCCATTCACAGTGCTGGTCTTAGAAAAACAGGAAGAGATGGGAGATAGGGAGAGGATCCAAGGAGTTCTGACCATTTTAGCTTAACTTTAATTCTCCTGGAAAAAATGGTGGCAGTACACTTGAACTTGCCAAGAGCTTTTCTCTTCCCAAAGGAGTGGATCTGTGTAATCATCTGTCAAACCCTAGTGGAACTTCAAGTTTAAGATAGATCTCCAGGATGAATGTTTCTGCTGCTCCATCTCTCTAGAGTCAAGTCAAAATAAGTACAATAGAACAACAACAACAACAAAAAGGCAAGCATGTGGCATCTTTTAGCCTTCAGTGTGGTGCAAATGAGTATAGATGAGCATGAAGAAGAGCAAGGAGAAGAGGAAAAGTGTTACTATAATGACTGGAACTACAATTCTAGATTAAAATCAGTACAAAAAAGAGAAAATCCATTACTAACAGAATCTAATGATGGAAAAATTAGAGAAAAAAATCTCATTGTGAGTCAGGCTTGCAGAGAAGTCAGAAGAAACATTAGACAAAGATTTCTCATTTCTCTTTCCTTACCATGCACTGTCAGTGCTGCAGTGGTCTTCACATCTCCACACACACAGGTATACTCCCCAGCATCCTTGACATCTAAAGCATGGATCAGCAGTTGTGCTGTAGTACCTTCCTGTCTCATAGTGTATTTTTCACTTGATTTGAGCACTTTGTGTTTCTTTTTCCACTCCACAGAGGCAGCCCTAGATAGCTCACAGTGGAGTGTGGCTGTCTCACCTTCTGTGGCTTCTTCATTCTTCAGTTCTTTCTTGAAGTGTGCAGGCAAGGCTAAGGAGTTCAAAATGATCAGAATGTATGACCAAGCAACTATTTATCTGTGTCTATCAACCACATATGATAAGCAAAGCCTTCTCTAACCAAATAGTATTGGGAACCACTCTGGGAAACATATAAAGAAGGAGAACACCTTGTTCATAAGTGAAAGCTTTCATTATGGTATTGTCTATGCCACAAAATGGAGAACCACACCAGTCTCAGCTTCAGATTCTGTAAGGCTTAGCCCTGCTTTACCTTAGGTATTTTTCTGGCACAATGGAAAATAAAGCCCAACTGGTGCCTGTAAGTTCTACTGCAGTACAAATCACTAGT
>VWYK01103040.1:0-13012 GCA_013399775.1 Semnornis frantzii
GCCGCGAATGGGGTACTGCTCCCAGCCGAAGGACGGCACAGAAAGGTAGTGCAGAAAAGCAATGCAGAAAGGTGGTGCAGAAAGTCAGTACAGAAAGGCAATACAGAAAGGCAGTGCAGAAAGGCAGTGCAGAAAACCAATACAGAAAGGTGGTGCAGAAAGCCAATGCAGAAAGGCAGAGCAGAAAGATAGTGCAGAAAGGCTCAGTTTCTAAATCATCCCCCATTGAATACGTAATTTTGAAAATTAAACTGGCCAATAGGCACCAGAATCATTGTTCTGCCCAATGAATTCAAAGCTTTGTGCCTCGTGTGACCACGCTCGCACTTTGAGGGGCAGAACAAGACATCTGACAGGTGGTGCTAAGCTCCTAGCCTTAAAGCTTTGTTTGTTCAATCTACTACAACTCCTGGACCCACAACAGGAGGAGGAGGGCAAGGGTTAAACCAATTTGGCAGCATTTATGCCCTACCAGGACAGGCCTATAGTTGGGAGTGGAGGTTTGGCTGTTTGAGGCCAGGTTGCAGCCTGGTTTGGGCCCAGCTGAGGTGTTCCATCAAGGTTGATTCTGAGTGTATATATACATATTTTGTGCCTTGATATGTTTTGTACTTTCTTTTACTTTTGTAAATGGTATCCCATTCCCCCTGAGTGTTTTTATTTTTACACCTCAGGGGGAAATTCTACCTTCTGTCCTAAGCTGGCTGCTCAAAACTTGTCCTGGGCTGCATCAAGAGCAGCCTGGCCAGCAGGGCAAGAGAGGGGATTCTGCCCCTGTACTCTGCTCTCATCAGACCCCATCTAGAGTCCTGCATGCAGTTCTGGAGCCTCCAGCACAGGAAGGACATGGAACTGTTGGAGCAGGTCCAGAGGAAGCCACAAAGATGATCAGAGGGCTGCAGCAGCTCTCCTATGAGGACAGGCTACAAGAGTTGGGGCTCTGCAGCCTGGAGAAGAGAAGGTTTCCAGGAGACCTTATAGTAGTCTTCCAGTATCTGAAGGGGGCTACAGGAAGGCTGAGGACGGACTATTGACAAGGTCTTGCAATGACAGGACAAGGGGCAATGGGTTTAAATTGGTAGAGGGGAGATTTAGACTGGAAGTTAGGAAGAAGTTGTTTGCAGTGAGGGTGGTGAGACACTGGCACAGGTTGCCCAGGGAGGTTGTGGCTGCCCCCTCCCTGAAGGTGTTCAAGGCCAGGTTGGAGGAGGCCTTGAGTGACCTGTACTAGTGGGAGGTGTCCCTGCCTATGGCAGGGGGTTGAAACTAGATGATCCTTGAAGTCCCTTCCAACCTTACCATTCTATGATTCTGTGACATCCACAGAGGCAGATAGCCACAACTAGGGTGCTCACTTCCTAGCATGCTTTCTTCCTCTTTGCACCCAGTAAGAATCCTCTTGGAGCCAAGGAAATTAATTTGAACCAGTGGTCATTAGCAAAGAAGAGTCTTAGTGTGTTAAAAGGAACAGCTCACTGGACTGCAATTTGCTTTCCTCATTGACATTTGGGAAATCATTTAAGGATTTCACTCACATTTTATAGAATGAAGAAAACACTTTAAAATGAATATATTTATAGTTTGAGTTGGGTTGCAACAGAACAGGACTTACATAAGCAATAAATGATAAGTTAGGAAGAGAATAATAATTCTTAGTTTACATAAAAACAACCTTAGTCTCTTATGGTTCAAAGTAGTAGAAGTTCTATAGAATATGACCTGTTATGCAGACCAGAAATACAATTTCAAGACAGTTCCCTTCAAACAGCTAAACTTTATGTAGTTATCCAACCACATTGTCTGTAGATAGGAAAGGGATAGAATTAATTTCTTGATCACGTCATAAAGGCCATTATGCTTTATCCTTCAGATGTGAGAATTCCCATTGCATAAGATATATATAAAATCTGGAAAGTATTGCACCATACTTTTATTCTATTTGTGAATTATTGTGCCATGAGTGATGGAAATATGCTGTGAGGAAAATAATTCTTTCCATTTATGTCTTGCATTTATTTCCAAATACACACAGTAGGTGAGATAATTTTGTTAATAAAGGGTTATTTGTAACATCATTGCTGTTAGGCACCCCAGGCACAGTGAGCCAATGGTAATTCTGTCTTAGGACAAAGAAATAAATGTAAAATCTTTTTTTATGACTGAGATAAGGTAATATATCTTTCAGTGTGAAATACAGAATGTTCTGAATAGTTTAGTATTCAATTACATTGCTGCCGAAGTTGTTTGATAGGCATTGCTTTAGTCTTCCACCAGTTTTAGCTATAACACCACCGAGATTAATGATGATTCCACCTCCATTTCTTAAAACCTGAAGATTGGAGACAACTTGTTAAAATATAATTAAATTCCTTCAACATATTCCTTCAGTAGTTAGCCTTTGCAAACCAACATAATCATGCACTTGAGGAGACAAGCACCTTGATTAAAGATGTAGATTGTTCCTGAATTGCCACTTGAGATATGTTAAAGGAAGATACCTAAAACAGTCCTTATCTGTACCAATCTCTTGCATGGAAATTTAAATTGCTGAGAAGTACATTGCTAATTACAATAGCAGGCTATTCAAATGAGCCAAATAATGACAACAAATATGAACTTCTTATTCTTGAAAAGCAGTTTCTGTATCGATTGTTACATTATATTGTTCCCCTGAATTGCCACTTGAGATATGTTAAAGAAAGATACCTAAAACAATCCTTATCTGTATGAATCTCTTGCATGGAAATTTAAATTGCTGAGAAGTACATTGCTAATTACAATAGCAGGCTATTCAAATGAGCCAAATAATGACAACAAATATGAACTTCTTATTCTTGAAAATAGTTTGGATATTGATTATTCCAATATACTCCAGAAGCATTCATTTTTCAGGGTTTAATTAAAAGTCTGAATTCACACAGTTTGTTTAACTCCGTCAAGCAGAACAGCACACGAGTAGACTATGGTTCCTGTAATCAGTTATTTTCATCTTTTAACTTCTTGAAAATTAACAGGAAGAAGGAATTGCTCGAAGTAGCTCTGTTAGGACA
Source organism: Semnornis frantzii (assembly GCA_013399775.1). Lineage (NCBI taxonomy): Eukaryota > Metazoa > Chordata > Aves > Piciformes > Ramphastidae > Semnornis > Semnornis frantzii. Next base: position 3,051 of record VWYK01103040.1, read on the forward strand.
ACCATTTTTAAAAAAAAATATGTCGAAAAAGTCAGACTACTTGAGGTGGTTTTTTTATTGTGGATTTTTTTTTTTTTTTTTACTTTGTAGAGAACACAAATTTTCTACAGTTATGCTAAACTAAAATGACTTTTCTATTTGCAGGAATTTCCTGAAATCATTTCCAATTACTAGCACTGTCAGAAATCAAAATTGGGAAGTTACCTTTGGGGAAAATATTTGAACTAATGAATCCATTCTGAAAGGAAATCTTAAACCTCCAGTTTCTTTTTTACCGAATAAAAATCTTACTGTTTTCTATTATTAAAAAAAGAAAGGACTGGGGAGTTGGGGAGGAAAGAGAATTGTTAGCTGCAACACAATTGTCTTGTGAACCAAAGGTCTAGAAACAAGCAGCTGAGCATGTTAAGACTGGTTGACAATACAATTTACAAAAACAACTATTTCAGCAAAACAGTGGAAGAAAAGCTGACTGCATACATTGAGGCTAATGAAGAGAAGCAGAAAGCAGAGACTGCTGCTAAATTTAAGAACTTGCCAGTGAAAGAGCAGAGAGGTGATGTCTGGAAGAACAGAGCTTTCAAAGGGACTAGCAGAAGCTGAAAGGTCTCTGAAAATTTGTTAGCTGTCCTTTCTATCCCTTTCCAAGTGCCAAAGAATTACTAACTCATCACCTGCATTTTACTTTAAAATTAGGATGATTTCATTTTAATTAAGACAGATTAATTTAATTAATCTCAATATCTGCATCTTTAGACTACTGTTTGGAAATAGAAAAAAAAAATGACATCTTTCCCTTTAAACATGAAAGCATATCTATGAAAATTCTAAGTATATTTGTAGGAAAATTTGCATGTGCATTTAAAGAAGAAAATGCAATCAAATGAGCTTGGCTGAAAATACAAGATAAAAATGTAATCAAAATCTCAAAGCTCCATTTGGAAAGTTAAAAATATTGAATGTAAGCCGTTTTCTTTTTTTTTTTTTTTTTTCTTGGAGAGCAGCACTGTAGAGGAGTACTTGGGAGTGCTGATTGATGAAGCACTTGACAGGAGCCATCAGTGTGTCCTGGCATCCCAAAAAGCCAACCATATCCTGTGCTGCATCATAAGATGTGCGGCCAACATGTCAAGGGTGTTGATTCTGTCACTCTGTTCTGCTCTCATGAGATCCCACCTGGCGTTCTGCATCCAGCTCTAGGGCCCCCAACACAAGAAGGACATGAATCTGTTGGAGAGGGTCCCAAGGAGAGCCACGAAGATGATCAGAGGGCTGTAGAGCCTCATCTACAAGGACAGGCTTCTGTCAGGAATGGTGTGGTCAGCAGCACTAGGGATGTCATTCTGCCCTGTACTGGCACTGGGGAGGCCTCACTTCGAGCACTGTGTGCAGCTCTGGGCCCCTCACTGCAAGAGAGAGGTTGAGGTGCTGGAGTGGGTCCAGAGGACAGCGATGAGACTGGGGAAGGGATTGGAGGGGAAGGCTGCTGAGGAGAGACTGAAGGAGCTGCGGTTGTTCAGTCTGGAGAAGAGGACACTCAGGGGGGACCTTACTACAATCTACAGCTACCTGAAAGGAAGTTGCAGTCAGGTGGGAGTGACACTCTTCTCACAGGCTACTTGCGACAAGATGAGAAAGAATGGCCTGAAGCTGTACCAGGGGAAGTTTAGGAATTACTTTCTCATGGAAAGGGTAGTTAGACGCAGGACTGGACTGTCCAGAGAGTCACTGTCCCTGAAGGTGTTTAAGGAAAGCTTGGATGTGGCACTTAATGCCATGGTCTGGTCAATGTGGTGGTGTTCGGTCATAGACTGGACTTACTGATCTCAGAGGTGTATTCCAGCCTCAATAATTCTGTGATTCTGTGACAGGTGGGGGGGCAGGGGGAGAGAAAAAAAAAGAGAAAAAGAGAAAAGCTCCAGGGACATCTTACAGTGACCTTACAGTACCTGAAGAGAGCCTACAGGAAAGCTGGAGAGGAACTTTTGTATAAGGGTTTGTGGTGATAGGACAAGGGGCAAAGGTTTTACATGACAGCAGGGTAGATTTAGACCAGACACAAGTTGTTTACTATGAAGGTTGTAAGACACTGGAATGGGTTCCCTAGAAAAACTGGGGATGTCTTATCCCTGGAAGTGTTTAAGGCCACACTGTATGAGGCTTTGGGCAATGTGGTGTGGTTGGGGTGTATAATTGTCCATGGTAGTGGGATCAGAACTAGGTAACCTTTAAGATCCTGTCCAGCTCAAGCCTTGGCATGATCTTATGATTATTTATGCCAATACTGAAGGAACTTCAAAGTCAATTAAAAATATCTGTCATTCATAGCATTATGAAATCTTTTGAGCTTTAGAGTGTCTTAGCCACTAGAATGGTCACCAGGAATATGGTATCAAACAAGGTGAAAATTAAGTTTAATATTTGGGTATTTAAGGAAGTTTGTAAGGAAGAAACATCCCTCTCATTTTGATTGTATTTTTGTTGCTATTTTCTTCTTGTTGCTGCTATATTTGTCTTTTGCTTTAGTTGAAGTCGAACTAATTAAATTAGATTTTTTTCTTTTTTCAGGATTTTTATTTTCTTTTTGAGTTCTTTCTGGAAGTAATGTTTTCATGAATCAGTAGTCAGAGCAAAAGCTTAGTCCGATGATGATTTAATGCAATACACTGGAGGAACAGACAGTTGATGATTAAATTTATTTGATTGTACTTAATTTCAGTGAATGTCATGGTAGGCCTAGGCAGGGCAAAATAGGTTTGTATGTATCCTGGCTTGCCCAGGCATGTTTTTCTGCTCTCCCTCTTTCTGCTATGGGGAGAAGCAACCATGGGAAAGAGGACAAAGGACCTGGAGCCACCAAGTCTAAGGACTTGCCGAGACTAAGGTTTGCCGAGACTTGTTTGCGTCCTGTGGTAAACAAGGTACACAGGCTCAGCTTTTGTATGCCTTGTGCCTGTGTTCTGCCCTAACCAGGGTAAAGCAAGCTTATGGCTTCACCTAATATGGTCAGGCTTGGCAAAGTGCCATTCTGATTGGTTGTTCTGTGTCCAAAGGGCCATTAGTTGCGGGCTGTACGGATAAAAGGAGATGAGCAGGTGACACAACCTGCTCTGCTGTTGTATCCATGCTTGCTGCTTGCTACTGCCTTATTGTATCCTGAACTACCTGGAAACTGCCTGCTTTGAGTTTCCCAAGAGCAGGCTCTAAATGCCTCCATGTGATCTATCTGCGTAGCCAGCCTGACATTGTGCTGAGACTGCACATGGCAAGACATCCTGCCTGCACCTAAAAGCCTCCTGCCAAGACAGGAAGTTCTGGACACACACAAATCATCCAGAGAGATGAGGACCAGATCAGAGATTGTCTGTCTCCTTTCCCCAGCAGCCTGGGAAGAATTAGAAGTCTCAGCAGCTGACAAGACAGTAACAGAATTACCTGAAAGCTTTTGGGTACTGTCTGAAGCTGTAGCCAGTCCTGCCACTTAGGAGATATTTTGTGAGTAAGTATTTAAAGCCTCTTGTAATTCACCATTGCCTTCTGCCATAAGCAGAAAGGAGCTCCTTGAATCCATCTAGTAGACAAGCAGTACCATTAACTGCAAGTGGTATATAGACCACAGAATCTCTTCCAGTTCAATTGAGTTCAATTAATGTTATATATTATTGCTAGTTATTTCTAGATCCAGCTATTCCTTTGTATAATGTTTCCACGACTATTGCAGAAGAACCTAATTATTATTAAAAAAATAGTGGTCAGGCTGGCAAGAGTTCTGAATATCAAAATTAATAAACATTACTAATTTTGGAAAAAAATATCATCTCGCATTAATTAATTACCCCTACATTACAGTAAAGTAGGCAACTTTTACCAATATCCTATTCTCCTTCAGGCAACTCTCACAATAATCCTCCACCTTTTCTTTTCTTTCTTTCTTTTTTTTTTTTTTTTCTTTTTCCCCAGACAGCTCTTTCCTCAGTTTTTCAACAAAGTATTTGCAGTGGGGGATCTACCATCCATGGAGAAATTCAAAGTGATTCACCCGGGTGAATAAAAGTTATTATTTTATGCTTGATAATGACCTTGTTTAATTACAACTGAAAGCACAACCTTAGCTCTCAGAGCAAGCTGGTTAAAAAGCAAAGTGTCATCTGTCTACCATGCCACCTGGTATCCTGAATCCATCTAAAGCAGTTCTTTAATCTGGGGAATAGGAGAGAGAAAGTGTTTGCTGCTTTGGTTCCAAAACTTGTCCTATCCAGAAACAGCCAAGTGTGTCATTTCTCATAATACTGAATTTCCCTGTGGTACTTGGTGCAGCAAAACATCTAACACTGCTGTCCTGCCTTCAAGAGATGACAAGGACAAATTAACACGCTCTCCCAGTCAAGCTGAACTCAGATAGCTGTTGCCAAGGAAATGTCTCCTTGCTGTTAGAACCTGCAATGCAGAGGACGATGGGGGCTCAATTACACTTCCCACCAAGTCCAAAAGCATGGAAAGCTGATGGAGGAAATGGCAAATGCCAGCAGGCAAGACTAAGAGTTGTACGTCCATTGCATTAAGAGGGTATAGCACCACCTTGTGTTTTCAACCATAACATTTGTAAGATTGTCCTACTGTAAATCATTCCTATGCACTCTTTTCTGTAGTAATTAAAACAACACTCTTTGCTGTGCCCTTGGGTTAATGTAATTTGTTTTATTCACAGCCTAAGTCATTTGCCTCCCTGCAGCACACTGCTATATTACGTCTACCAAGCAGCGTTGAGGAAGCAAGTAGAGTATGTTTCAAGGTGTACATAAATCCAGTTCAGGTTATTTCAAATTAAATAATAAGGTAAGTGCTTGACTCCCACAGGGAAAACTCATAGTACGATAAGGAAGGATTCAGGTAGATCAAAGTTTTGCCTCAAATTCCTTCATTTAAAAAAGAAAAAAAAAAGAAATACAAAGACATGATAAAGAACTGGGCTACCTGGAAATGTCATAAAGGATAGAGCACAGTCACCATGGGAATCCCAATTCCTGTTTTGAAGGTGGATACCAATATCATACTTTTCACTCCAAGCTGTTTGAAGTCACAAAGTCCAGTTATTAGCATTGATACTTTGAAAATTAAAGAAAAAATTTAAAGAAGAACTCATCTTAAAATCAAACATTGCAGAAAAAAGCCACCAACCAGCCTATGTAGTTCATCTAGAAAAAAGATAAGAGGAAGGTGATTATATAATGGTAATATCCTCCCAGCTTCTGATAATAATCCATTTAGGGGCTTCCTTGGTATAAGATCATAGAATGGTAGGGTTGGAAGGGACCTCAAGGATCATCCAGTTCCAACCCCCTGCCATAGGCAGCGACACCTCCCACTACTACAGGTCACTCAAGGCCTTGCCCAACCTGGCCTTGATCACCTCCAGGCAGGGAGCAGCCACAACCTCCCTGGGCAACCTGTGCCAGTGTCTCACCACCCTCACTGCAAACAACTTCCTCCTATCATCCAATTTAAATCTCCCCTCTGCCAGTTTAAACCCATTGCCCCTCGTCCTGTCATTGCAAGACCTTGTCAATAGTCCTTCCCCAGCCTTCCTGTAGGCCCCCTTCAGATACTGGAAGGCCACTCCAAGGTCTTCTGGAAGCCTTCTCTTCTCCAGGCTGCAGAGCCCCAGCTCTTGTAGCCTGTCCTCATAACAGAGCTGCTGCAGCAGTCTGATCATCTTCATGGCCTCCTCTGGACCCTCTCCAACATTTCAATGTCCTTCTAAATACAAATGAGAGATTTCTTGCAGTCATAAGCCACAGGAAGTAGTAGGAAAGAATCTTGAGAGTTGAGAAGATACAACTTGTCACTTTTGTTTGGTTTACTCTGTTTTCAAACAGACTGGGCTCTTCAGTTACAGCTGCTCTGTATCCCAGCACTGAATTGTTAGATTATTGCTTGAATATTGGACAAAGGTACTGCAAAAAGTATAGATAGCAATAAATTGCTCAGGATGATATTTAATCTGAGTATTAGTCAAATTCTCACAGTGTTTTCATCTGATCTATTTTTGGGCAAAAGACTGCCCCAAGATAATATATTCTATGAATAGAATCCCATGATTACAAGTATTGGAAGAAGTCTCTGGATTATTCACTGCAATCTGTAATTTTTTTTCCTTACTAAACTGTTTTAGTTTTCTACTTTCAATCTTTGAATAGTCTTTGTAACTCTGCTCAGTTGTGGGCATGATAATGATAGTTATAATTTACTTTATGATGCGCTAGCTTATTCCCTGATGTTTCTTTATGAAGAATAGGACATCTTAGGAAGTAATTAAACAGATGTTTATTGACACAAGTTTTAGCACTTTGGAGAAATGTAAATAATGAGGTTTAACTCAGGAGAGGATTCCCTAATAGCAATAGAGAGAGTAATAGAGAGTAATAAGTTGCATATCTAGATCGACAGCGCACGAGAACCTTCATGAGTAAATGTTTCATTGTACTTCCACATTTTTTTAGTTACAAGATTTCTGTGCTAAAATGATGCTGTCATTTCACTGCCTTGGAAAAATGATGGAAACTAACCATAACTAACATCAAGAAAACATTTCTTGCCAGGCAGCACAGAGAGAGTAACCTGTCACTTACGACTCGCCATCTCCTGTATTTTTCCAAACAGCACATCTTTGTTATGGACTGATTGGGAGAACAATAGTGGACACATAAAATATTCTGAGAAGGATGATGAAAACATTGAATTCTGATTGTTCTATTAAAATTGTAGCAATTAATCATTTAGCATCATTAGTGGCTGATAACTGGGACTGCATCTATAATGCCAGTTGGGAGGTTTTATTGTGTTTCAGCCAACATAAAGCATAGGTTAACAGTAATAGCTGTCTATTAAAATTTAGTCCTGCCTGTTAAAAATGGATAGCAATTTGGTGATTATTCATATTTTTTAAACATTCTGCATTGCACTAGTTTATTATGCAAAATTAAATTAGAGTGCATGGAGCATATGGATTTTTCTTTATATATATACTTATCTGTGGCAGTGATGAATGGCAGATAATTTACAACACTGAAGTTTAATAATTAAAATCACTTTTATTATTTTGTTTACTAGATTCTCCTTTCTGCAGTCTCTTGTAATTTTGCCACACGATTAGCAACAAAATTTGCACAGCAGCACCTTCTAATAGAACGCAGCATGGACAATTTTCCATGCAGATTCAATCTCCATCTATATTGTGCTAATCCCTTGATTGTTCCTGGGGAAAATAATCGGATCCCTGTTGTGTTCCTGATGCACTGAGCATTTGTAAAGATAATAACAAGGTTCAGTACATCCAGATACTCAGGATATGCATCTGCTCTTTGACCTAACTGGAAAAGGCCCCACGAGGAGCCTGGTCGATCATTCACCCAAGCTTTGTGATGATAATACAGCTTCATTTGTAGATTCTATCTACTTACAGTGGAAATATGGTGCTGTGGAGGGTTAAACCTGCCTGCTTGTGAGGTGCCCACCCAGCTGCTCTCTCCTTCCCCTCCGCAGCAAGACAGAAGGAGAAAATAAGATGAAAAATGTTATGGGCTAAGATATGGACAGGGAGATCACTCATCACTTACCATGATGGACAAAACAGTCTTGACTAGGGGAAGAGTAATTAAATTTATTACCAATTGATGGCAAAGTAAGTTAGTGAGGAATAAAACAAAACTGAAAATACTTTCCTCCTATCCCCTTTCCTTCCCAGGCTCAGCTTCACTCTTGACTCTTCTACTCTCCTTCCCCTTGAGTGCTGCAGGAATGGGGAATAGAGGTTGCAGCCTCTGCTGCTCCTTCTTCCTCGTGATGTTACCCTGCTCCAATATGGTTCTTTCCCCCAGGCTGCAGTTCTCTAAGAACTGTTCCAGCAGAGGTCCTCTTCATGGAGTACAATCCTTCAAAAATGAATTGCTCCAGTATGGGTCTTCCCATGGCCTGCAGTTCCTGACAGAAAGTCTGCTCCAGCATCTGCTGTCCAAAACCTGCAGCTTTCTTCAAGTCACACTAATGTCCTCCAGCACAGGATCCTCCGTGAAGTGGTGTGGATCTGTTCCACTGTGGTCCTCCATAGGTGTAGTGGGACAACCTGTCACCATGGTCTTCTCCGTGGACTGCAGGAGAATCTCTGCTCCAGCTCTTGGAGGACATCCTTTTCCTCCTTCACTAACCTGTGTGTGTGCAGGGTAGTTTCACTCACATTTTCTCATTTTTCTCTCAGAGCTGCAATGCAGTGGTTTTTACCTTTTCTTAAACACAATATCACAGAGACAGCACCAGTGTCACTAATTGGCTCAGCTTTGGGCAGTAGCAAGTCCCTTTCAGAGCCACCTAGATCTGACTGTTCAATATGGGGATAGCTCCTAATCTCTTCTCACACAAACTATCCATGCTACCAAAATCTTGGCATCTAAACCCAACACAGTCATAACACTAGCCAGACAGGCAGGAAACGTTGATCCCAGAGAGGTGATTCTGCCACTTTGCTCTGATGAGATCTCACTTAGAATACTGTGTCCAGCTCTGGAACCCTCAATATAAGAAGGATGTGGACCTGATGGAGTGGGTCCAGAGGAGGGCCATGAAAACGACCAGGGGGTTGGAGCAGCTCTGCTACAAAGCCAGGCTGAGGATGCTAGGGTTGTTCAGCCTGGAGAAGAGGAGGTTCCAGGGAGACCTAACAGCAACCTGCCAGTACCTGAAGGAGGCTGGACTGAGACTGTTCACAAAGGTCTGCAGTGACAGGATGAGGGCAATGGCTTCAAACTAGAGCAGAACAGATTTAGATTGGATATTAGGAACAGGTTCTTTACTATGAGGGTGGTGGAACACTGGAACAAGTTGTTCAAGGAGGTGGTTGAGGCCACTTCAGATATTCAAGGTGAGGCTGGACAGGGCTCTGAGCATTCTCAATTGGGAAGGCTGGACAGGGCTCTGAGCATTCTCGATTGGGAAGGCATCAATGCATTTCCCCAGACCGCTCACTTTACAGTCATTGTTTTTGAGCTGACCTCTCAGTAGATAGACCTTTAAAAAGCGCTGGGGCAATGTCAAGTTCTGTATGAATTCCTGATAATATACAGCACAAGCATGGAAGCTTTACTCAAGACTGCATTGGTTAGTAGAGTTCAAGTTTGTTGTTACATATAGCTGACATCACAAAAAAAAAGCACTTGACTAGGCAGCTCCTGTATGCTTTGGCTGACAGATAAATCTACTCACTTAGGAATAACTATAAGTAGAACTCCACAACAAGGTCCACACTCTCTGGTCTTGATCTGAAATTAAATGCTTAAACTGTTTCATTTCTGTGATTCTCATGGGATTGGGTATAGCCTTAAATTTAATCATATGGCTCTGAGAAACCAAGTCAAGTGGAAGGTAGACCCTGCCCATGGAAGAAGGTTGGCACTTCATGATCTTTAAGGTCCCTTCCAACTCAAGCCATCCTATGCTTCACAGACTTTCAGACAATTCTAAAGTGAATTTTATGTAGTAGTAGATTTCTGATTGTATTGACTTAATAAAATGGAGTTCCTGTGGGTCAGACTTTCATTTGTCTTAATTTCCCCTTTACTATACAATCTGCATGAGAAAATAGAAGGGATTTTAAAGACTTTTAAAATTACATTTTTGTATGTTTAAAGGTCTTTTGCATTGTTAGCCTGACAGAAGAAGAACAGTGTAAACAAGATTCTGCTTTGCTGTGTTTTTCATCTTGCATAGTTACAAGGCAGGTTCTGAAAAGCTTTTAGAAATAGATTATTTCTATTCTTTCTGATGGTATTGATGTCAATAAAAAACTGATCAGGCCTGTGCTGCAAAGTTTTGAAAAATGCCTTCTAAATGCTACAATGTGCTGTTTTGCATTTAATTACACAAATGAGCCCCTTAAAATTCTTAAATGTGGAATGCTATCTTCCCTGGGG
>VWYK01103048.1:8483-25941 GCA_013399775.1 Semnornis frantzii
TACCCAAACACTTGCAGAAGATTCTGTCAATGTCTTGTGAACCACTGAGGCTTCAGATTCTTACCAGGTTTCACAGGGTGCTGGGGAAAGGAGGCAGATGATCTCTGACCTTATCCTGGCTCCTTTGGATGATCTGTGTACCTCCAGGACTTCCTGTCTTGGCAGGAGACTTTCAGGTGCGCATGTCTTGCTATGTGCGGTCTCAGGACGATGTTATGCTGGCTATGCAGGCTGATCATGTAGAGGCATCTAGAGACTGTTCCTGGTAAACTTTTGGAAGGCAGTTTCCAGGTGGTTCTGGATGCAATAAGGCAGTGAGACAGAACACTGCCAGAAGCAGAGAGCAATGGCAGCAGGCAGTAGAGCAGCAAGCACGACTACAACGACAGACCAACGATGTGTTACCTGCTCATCTCTTTTTATCAATACAGCCCGAGACTGATGGGCCTCTGGACACAGAATAGCCAATCAGAATGGCAGTTAGCCAAGCTTGGCCATATTAGGTGAAACCATAGACTTGCTTTACCTAAATTTAGGAAAAGCATAGGCCTTGCACAAGGCAGGCACAAGCCAAGTATATGTACCTTTTTTATCATAAGGTGTATACAGGAGCAAAACAAGTCTGGGCAAGCCAGGGTCCTTAGATTCAGTGGCTTCAGGTTCTTTGTTCTCTTTCCTGCAGTTGCTTCTCCCCATAGCAGAAGGAGGGAGAGCAGAAAAATACGTCTGGGCAAGTCAGGACATATATAAATTTATTTTGGCCTAGCTAGGGCCTACCATGACAATTTTGACAGACGTCGCAACCAAAATGTATTTTCCAAGCATCCTTGAGTCTGCGTTATGTTCTTCCAGGGCAGTTTAGTTTGTTGCAATGCTCAATGAGAGACATCCATCAATAGTCTCAGAGACTCAGGAGATTAGATTGCTAAACAATTTTTCATACACATTCCCATCTTGGAATAAACATCTTAAACCACCAAATTATCCTTCTGAGGCATCATTTTAGTAGGCTGAAATGGCTTCTCTTAGCATTTACATATTTTAAAGTCTGCAGAAGCTCCATTAAAGTCAGACTATTTTGCAGTAAGTATAGAAAAAAACAGATTCAATGAATGGAAGCTTTAGACCATCATTGCTCTACAGCTGTGAGGTATAATCGTTTTGTTCTCCTGTCTTGCAGCATAGTCATCTGCAAATCTACTCCTAAGGGGGTGAGGTTTTAGATTCTATGTGCTGTTGTTTATTGAGAATAGTCTCTGAAGAAGTTTATGCTCTGTATCAGACTGTAGGGAGACACCTCTGTTCTCCTTAAATGGCTCATGGATAGCAGGTCTTCCCTGAATAAAAACAAGACAACAATCTCTAATCTGGGAATTTATACTCCGAGGCTACAGTGTGAGTTCTGATAGCCAAAGGCACTCTTTGATAGAATACATCCAGAGAGGCTTGGCAAAGGGAAGCTTCCAGAACCCAGGTTTCCATTGATGATGGCAGGATTTTTTCAGAAACATGTGCCCAGTTCTTTTTTTCATTCTCTTCAAGTCAACTGGTTAAAACAGAAAGGTGTTTTGGGGGAAATTACAGTGAAATCTGGTTATTAAACATTATTGTATCACCTTTACATGTCCCATATGGCTTCTGCAACCATGTCACTTGATTCTGCTGTTGCTGGATAATCAGTAATTTTGATGCCACTCTTTATCAGTCTCTTCATTTATGTGAAGAAAAGAGAAAGAGGTGGGGATTCATTATCTTGAAAGTGTTAGAATCTTCCTAATAAAAACGTGAATCAGTTCCTCCAAAGGTAATCACTGCAAAAAAAAAAAAAAAAAGGAAAAAACAAACCCAGACCCCAAAAGTCACAACCCCACTGAATCATTTTGGTATTATTTATGAAATCCATTTTCTCAAACCACACATCAGAAATTATATCCCAGACTATGATGTACTAGAACAAGTATTTGGACAGGTGAAGATCTACTGTCATATTTTGTAATCTTGAAGGAATTCATCAAGTGTGTTGTTCTGAGTCTTTACACCTGGTCCTCTTCACTGTTTCTGTTAAACTTGCGTTTCTCCAGAGAGTTTACTCTGGAGAACTTATTCTTGTGGCCTGCTGTGAGTTTAAATAGTTGGCCAAAAAGAAAGGGTTGTTTAGTTGTTTGTTTGTTTGTTTGTTTTCCCCAAACGTGGATTTTCTGGTTAGCAGAAAGGTCTTTGGGCTTGCAGGTACCTGTCTTCACAGTCAAGTACCTGAGGGCCCTGGCATTGATGACTATCCTGGTGCCATACATGCTAGAAATTAGTTTTGTTCCCTTCAGGTCCATTTCTAGAGCACTTCCATAATCAGGTCTGGTTATACTACACCTGCATAATATTGATGACTGTCATTAATACTGTGTTAAAAGCAGATCTTCAAAAGCAAGGTCAAATAGGTGTTCTGTACCCAAACAATACAAAAGTGACTTTTGGTGTTGGTAAATGGATCCTTGCAGTAAAGTGGCTGTTAATAGTGATAATAACCAAAATTATTTCAAAGAGATAAAAATCAATTTACAATATAAATGAGTTTGCCAAACAGAAAAGCTCTCAAGACTACATTTTTATTTTGCAACTTTTGATCTCATTTTCCAATCTATGTACAGACTTTTTAGGAGAGTGAGCATTTTCCTTTTTTAAACATACTTATGTAACCTTAAAACCAAAACTGTTCCAAACTAGTGTCAACATTCAAAATGTGTCACGAACTTGGAACAAAATTAGTTACAACTCTTTCTCCCCATTTTTGCAATCAATTTGTACATCAGCTATTTGCCCTGATTCAGACAGTGAGATTCTGTATGCTTAATAGGTCGACTTCTACTAATATTTTTCAAGCAGTTGGAAATTTTGAAGTGAAAAGAATTATATAAAAGAAATACAATGTAAAATCGTGATATGAAAGCAAACATTTTTAAATAAAATTCCCCTATTTAAATCACAGAACATTAGGAGTTGGAAGGGACCTCCAGAGGGCATCGAGTCCAACCCCTTGCCACAGCAGTATCACCCGGGGTGGTCTGCACAGGAATGCATCCAGGCAGGTTTTGAAAGTCTCCAGAGAAGGAGACTCCACAACCTCTCTGGACAGCCTGTTCCAGTGCTCTGTCACACTCACTGTAAAGAAATTTCTCCTCATGTTTGTACCCATTGCTCCTTGTTAGAAAATCACTGCATAATCAAATTATTCTAGGCTTCTAAATCCTGAGTTTGGTATTTTTCAGGTGGGAGACATCTTAGCTCTGATGACCTCTATGCCTCTCTTAAAACCTAATCCAAATGCCTCTGCAGTCAGTGGAAGGACATCAAATGTCCTGAACTCTGCATCAATCCCTGAAAGCTTTTACTTGGAAAAATGTTGGATGCTAAATTCCTTCTCTTGCATCCTGAAGGTTTTTCTGTTACTAGGACATTTTCAGAATAAACTTTTATTACTTTTAAGCAGGGTCTGAAATCCATCATGACATTTACTATAAAGCAGCATCTGGGGTAGTAGTGAACCAACCAGGAGTTCAATGATTTAACCAGAAGGGTTTTATATCTTCCTTGACTTTAGTTTAAGGATGAATTCAGTCTTGATTTCTGATTTTTTTCTATATATAATGGTGGTGCACATAACCACTAATCATTTAAAATCCCAGTATTCTTAAAATGGCAGATTTTCTTATCAGAAAGGGCCTGGAGTAATATGTATATTGGTTCTCTGGGCATTTACATTGGAGAGAGGTGTTGTGTTGGTGGACACAAACCAAGCCAAATTATGATGTGACAGTTTGTGACATCTAACTGTCAGTTAAGATTGTGACTCAGAAACTGTTTCTGTGAAGCTCAGAGTCTGGGATGCAGGAATTCCAGAGTGGGGCAAAATAATCATACATGGAATTTTCACATATGAATGGGGAACAAAATCTTTTGGTTTTGAATTACTTTTTAATGGACTGAAGACCCCACTTCAGTGTTATAGTGTGTAAGTTCTAGGACACTATATTGAATAAAAAGGTCCAGTAAAGCCATTGTTAAGGTGTTTATCAGTATTTTAAACACATATCATTATTTAGAATAAGAAACATGCCATTGTTCATAACAAAAATGACTTTGAGCCTATCATCTTGTAAGTAATTCTGGTTTCTCATTATGCATTGCTTTGCATGTAGCTTACAGCTCTCTAAAGCGGCCCAGATCCTCTAGGCTCACATAGCATCCAAGCAGTTTAAACCTCAATCTCAGAGGAAAGGACCCGGAACAAATCCACTGTTCTTGCAGGGACTGTGACACTGCAATCTGAGCTGGGCTTCCCGAGGTTGCAGAGTGCAGAAGGCAAAGTGAGGCAGAGGAACACTGACATTTCCATACTAGACTGTGAGCAGTGTGCAGCGTGGTCCATGTTAAAATTACCGGGTAAACCTCAGGCAGGGACTCCCTACCCTTCCTTTCAGGGTATAAATTTTTTGAGTATCCCACATTGCCTGCAGGGCAGGAGGGGTTTGTTGTGCATGTATGATCCTAAAGAACCTCCTCGCCACGATGCCATGCAGCTGCAAGGGCCAGTGTTGGATGGGGCAGGAATTCCCAGCTGTGGGAACCAACCAGGCTACACAGGCTCTCTCAGGCTTCCCCACCAACAGTTTGGAATTCAACCTCAGCTTGACTTTTTCAAGCCAGGTTTTGCATCGAGGTATGTGAGCACGTCCTCAGCATGCAGCAGGTTCTGCTTAGGCACACCCCTCCTGTGCTTGACATATCTGAGGCTCCAAAGGCCCTGTCTGCTGTGCACTGTGCATTGGCTGGCCTTTAACCTGAAAGAAATAATCTCACCTCAAAGCACATCATCATTTGTGAGTGGTAGTCTGCAGAAAGAGAGGTTGCAGGCCCAAAAGGTGATTGCATCACACCCCGACATATCAGGACTTAACCTCACATTAATTTTAAAATAAACTTTAGTCATTTAAGCACTGCAGAGTTAGGCTAAAAATAATGAGCTTTGTTCCAAAGTCTATCCTGGTATCATCAGATAATCTGGTTGGTAGACAAGGATGCAAATGAATAGAGTGGAATTATTCTCCAGAGCCATTATAAATAGTCGACAAGGCACAAAATCAATCAATCAAACAAACAAAAAAACAGTTGCGGGAAAATAAAGTGATTATTTATCAAAGTATATTTTAACAGATTTTATCAGCTTTTATGCTACTGCTAATGAGCATAAAGTTTTACAAACAACCTACAAATGCCTCTTTTAAAGCTGTTTCACTTGTCTTTAGCAGTTCATTGGTAACCACAATTTTCATATCTTAAGGTACATGGGGTTAACTTGCTGCTGCTCCTTGTAACGGTGATCTTCTCACTCATGTTTAAATATGCATTGTAATTTCAGTTCTGTGAAACAAAAGCATTACAGAAGACATTCTGGAACAATATAAATATTGTATTTGATGTATAATATTACTACCCAATAGTTTGGTAGACATTTTGGATGGTGACCTGAGGAACTGTGTTTCCTTTATAGAAGCACAAACAATGTGCAAGGAATTGTCATTGTGTGCTCATAACACAAGCAACCCTCATACTTTTGTGTAGGATGCAGAAGGAATTAATCAAGTTTTACAAACCAGTCAGGATATGTGAGTGCTTAATAAATACACTGTGGAAGTGGTGGTATAACATCATTGGCAGTGACAGCCTGAGTCATGGAACCCAGGATCTGAATAGAAACATCAATTTCACTTCTTACTTTCAGGTGGCATCGAAGGTCCATGGGAGAGTTGCTTTCATTAATGAATTCCTCACTGATGGCAGCATAAAAAAAAATACTTTTAGTTTGGGAAAAAACAAAACAAAATAAAACAAACCCTTTAAAAAAAGATTAAAACTTCCTCAACATATTCTTTGTGTTCTAATGTAACAAAGACTTTGAAACACTACATCAGATATTTCCATGTTTTTCTGTTCCTGCCACACAGCCTCCTTCTTTCTTGAGAAGCTATTTCTGGTATCTAACTGTAGCTGAGGCCTCAGCATGAGCGCCAAGCATGAGGTAAAGCATAAACTGGAACTATAATGACTGTGAAAAGGTTCACAATATTTTCTTGTGTTCTACGTGCATAAAATGACTCATGTAAAATAGAATCCAGGAACAGGTCAGGTGGAAAGGGACCCCTGGAGATCATCTAATTCAGCCTCCATGCTCTGAACTGGAGTAGGGTGTTCAGGGCTGTGCCTAGTTCAGTTTTGAGCATCCACAAGGATGTACATTACACAACCATTCTGGGTAGCATTTTTCCCATTTCAAATGTTTATGGAGCACTCAGTTCATAAGTAAAATGTTACCTCAGCTTGTTGATAGATATTCCATTGGCATGTATTTTAAGGCCAAGGCCTAGAGGGAGGGATGGAGGTGGCACTGGTGAGGCAGCATGGAGCAGAGTGCTGGCAGTGGCAAAGAACATGTCTATTCTTCTCAACCTCAGCTCTGCATGCTGAATCTAAATCAATAGTTATGAGGGAGCATGCAACCCATGATAATAGCAAGGAGACTGAGGCAGGGCAAACAAACTGTTGGAGCAGATTAAAGAAGAGTTAAATGAAGGAGGAAGTGGTGTATGAACCACTTTAGTGGTTTGGATGGGGAGAGCCCAGGATTAGACATAGAATCCCCAAATTCCTAACCTGAGGCACAGAAGGATGGCTCACGTGGCCTGAATTCATCTGAAGTGAATTGATCTTCACTTTGTGTAAGCCAAGAGGACTTTGGAGTACAGCCTCAAGTCCACTATGTCCTTTAACTGCTCAGTTGAGTAATATCTGGAGAGAACCCTTCGGGTTTTCCTGCAGGCATACCTTGAGTGACAAGTCTGGGCCCCATGCCCAGAGTCACAAATGGGTCACACCCATATGGACCCTAGGAGGTCTAGGAATGAGATGGATACAGGGAAAGTTCAGTATGATCAAGGCTCAAAGAACCTTACACTGCCCAGGGGCACACACGTAGAGGTTCCTTAGGAAAAGCTAAGGCAATACAAAATGACAGGCAGAGCCTCTGTCCCAATGCATCTCCTACCTGTGCACAGTGCCGCTTGCAAAGACATCATCTCCTTTCTCAAAAGAGGCAACTGAAAATGATTTTTAGCTGACTCCCTGATGTTTTCCTGCACAAAGATGTAGAAATTATGTTCTGGATTTATCTTTATCTGTATTGTATTTTTTATTCAATCTATAAATATATTATAGAAGAATGCTGTAAGGTTTAGGAGTTTATGTCCCATGGCAGAATTTGGTCCTTCAGTTCAGCTGTATGATAATAGACATTCTATGTTAAGCCCTCTTTTTCCCTCTCCAACTGAGTTTACTTTTCTTTCTTGTGCAATGGATAAAGAGAATGAAACGTGAGAATGTCTCCTCCCTATGTATTTTGCTCATTTTCTGCAAGATGGGTCTTCATCATCTGAAAATTCTTTTCAGGGAAGGAGTTTTTTAATGACAAATGTTGGACATATCTATAGCACTAGTCTGAATTGTTAGGCAGTAAGGAGAAAGGCTCTGAAGACACTTGAAGTTATAATTATTGCCACATTGAAGAAAGAGGAGAGTTTATGTAAATGTTTAAATTGATTAGGCAATTACTTTTTATGATAAAGGTGGAGGTTTTTTTGCTGGTTTTTTTTTTAATTCCTGTTCCCTTCACAAATATTTGTTGGAAATCAGTAGTTTCATTTCACTCCAATAACCACCAGATTCCTTTGGGAAAAAGACTGACTGTAGGCAGAGGCTCTGTTTAGTAAACTTCTTTTCTTTGGAGGGAACACAAAACATGTCAACAGCAACACAACTCTGACTGATGAGATGTTTTAGGATGGTGGGGAATATTTCCAGTTTTAATTTATTATGCCCTTAATGATGAAGAAACTAAGGACATCCTGAAAGCTTATTTAACTTTCTTAAACTTACTTATTGTTCTGCCTCCTAAAAGCTAGGTTTTTGCCAAGAATGAAATAGAATACAATAAATTAATTGTTTCTTCTGTTCAGTCAGGGATTCAAAGACTTGGAACTCAGTTTTTGAAAGGCACTATTTGCACTGATACACAGATGTGCCAGACTTGCATTATGAATATAATTTAGAGTGTGGTAATGAGTCCTTGAATGTACTGCTTTTTCTTTTCCTTTTCCTTTTCTTTTTCTTTTTCTTTTTCTTTTTCTTTTTCTTTTTCTTTTTCTTTTTCTTTTTCTTTTNTTTTTTCTTTTTTCTTTTTTCTTTTTTTCTTTTTTCTTTTTTCTTTTTTCTTTTTTCTATTTTCTTTTTTCTTTTTTCTTTTTCTTTCTTTCTTTTTTTTTTATTTGGCTACTTGTCTAGCACAAAACTGACAATTCCTGTGGCCAATGTCAACTGTGAGACCAAGAACTCAGTGGAAGATCAATATCTGGTCTATCTTCTTAGAAATTCAGGACTGATTTTCTAAGAATAACTGAGCACTGCAACCAATGAGTATTGATTATTTCAGGGCATAGCTAGCTCATATTAGACCTGCTTCCTTGCCATTAATAAGAAGACAGTTCAAGGAAAAGGGGATTTGGATCTTTAACAACTACATGGGAAGTGCCTTCTGTCACTTGTGTCAGCTCAACTATGTATAGATACTTTTACAGCATTCATTCATATAAGTAACAAACTTTCCCTTAGAACTTACATGGGTCAAGAAGGAAAAAATAAAGTATTTTATGTTATTAAAGTATTATTCTTTCACATCTAGACAAGTCAGTGGTATCTTCCTAAAATGACTTTCCCAAGTCTGAATAACTGTCTCATTTTCCAATCATCAGAATCCTCAATCCTGCCTTAGGAATATATTATTTTTAGGAATTTTGCTCATTTGATTTGTTAAACAAATGGAACTGTAGAATTAATGGGGTTTTACTGCTTTTGTGTGTTTAAGACCTCATTCAAAATTAAAACTTTTGGAAAGAAAAAAAAATATTCTTCTACTATATTCCTTGTCTGAGTTTTGATTTCCTCTAGCTTGTCTTTTTAAAGTTATAATAATTCTTATGATACAATGACTTTCATTTAAAAGAAGGGGGAAAATGTTTTCTTTAGTCTGCAGGTCTAGTAGATACTCTTGGTTCCACCTTTCTCATTTTTAACTCACTTACAGACCTGTCAGATTTCTTCTGCTTCATGGCATGAAACAAAAGGGCATGTAAAAATACAGGACCTTGGCTCACAGCAGTTACATGAAGGAAAGGGGATGAGAATGAACCACATTAACAGGCAGTACCTGCAACAGTCAGAGGTCCTAGCATGTACTGCATTTCTTTCAACACTGTGGCCAAGAGATCTTTTCAGCTGCTGAGCCTGTGCTTGAAACACCGCTTCTCTGAAAAGGATTATGCTCAAATATCCCAAAGAGCATGGATTGTCTAAGACTGAAAAATGCTCAGTGTGTGAGACATGGCAGGTGACACTCCATTTCCAGTCAAGATCTTGATCATTGTATTACCTAGAGCCTGTCTGACTAAGAGGAGAGTATTTTCCTTATCAACACGTGGCACCATTGGTAAGTTGATTCCCTCTTCCACCAGCATCATTTTGCAGTCTCAAATAAGAAAGGACATTTTTGGTATCTGTTTCTTGCAATACAGAATTTTACCTTTTTTTCTTTTTTTTCTTTTTTTTTTTTTTTTTACAGGGAGGTATTCAGCAAACTGCAAGTGCTGTCTGCAGGCGTGGTTTCAGTAAGCCTCCTTGTTAAATATGGAACTTTCCCTAAACACTTCCCAGCAGCCAAAAATATAAATATTCAAATACATATTTAATGACTTGATGATTTTTTTTCTTCATTGGTGTGAATTTCCTGTTACACGCCAGAGGGACTTAACAGAAGAGCCAAGTGGCTTGCATGCTGCCAATAAAATGGCAAGTTGGATGTTTTGATTGGCAAAGACACTAAAGAACATGCCAGCTGTGAATTATTTCTTCTCCCTGAGTAAGGGGGTTTGAAGGACAAAGCCAGATAATCTTGGGCTAGGAATGATAAGGAAGTTGGAGAAAATACTGAAAAGATCTGGGAAGAGTCCAGAAACAGCTCCCGCATGTTGTTCAGAACCATGCTTAGCTAACATCTGTAGTCAAGCTACTGACTGCTCTACACACTTCTCAGAAAGAGGGAGTGGATAAACCAGAACTGGGATAAAGTCTCAGGAAAATCTACATCTATTCTGCTAACACAGTAAATATTAGATTTTTTTAAAGAAAGGTGTGTTTGTGGGAAAAAGCTGTGGATTAACACTCTTACTAAACCATGGAAAATCTCAGTTGAGAGATGGAAACTGGAGATGGAAAGACTGTGTTAATCCACCTCATTCAGAGTTACCACTCCAGGAGGGCTCCCTAATGATACTTTCTAGTGACTCATCCAGCCTCACTCACACTTTTATTTGTGAGTTTATTACTTTCTCTTGCTTTTTAGGAGTCTTCGCCATGGGAGGTAGGAATCCAGGATTAACTACTACAAAGCTGAAATTCATTGCATCAGAATGTGTGGCTCAGCTCCAGCAGAATGCTCCCTTGTCCTTCCTCGTGTGAAAATGAGAACTTTTTCACCTGCTCCACAAACATCATAATTCACCATGTCTTGTACCTTATATACTCCACACAGCATGGCTAAATCTTTCTGGTTAGCTACTAGGGAACAAGATTCCTTCAGCACCCTATAGGCTGCAGCATACCTGTGTGGCAATACCAACAACAGGCCTTGATGTATACAGACTTTACTGAAGTTATGGTTAATGTTGTGGCTGGAGTGACAGCATGTATAGATCACAGAATCAGAGTCACGGAATGGTAGGGGTTGGAAGGCACCCCTGGAGATCATCTAGACCAATACCACTGTTAAACCAGGTTCATCAAGATCAGCTTGGGAGATGTCCAAGTGGGTTTTGAAATTCTCCAGAGGGCAATATACATGAATTGCTTCATGCAAGTGAAAAATTAGAGGAAACTCAGATGACATTTCAAAGGTGATAGGATTGAAGAATATAAGGATGAGTAAATATCTGAATGCTTCTGGTTTGGGACAGATACAATCCCCCATGTTTTCAATCTCTTGCATGCTCATTTGTAATCCTATGGGACACAGAAAAAGTACGTTTCATAAAAAAAGTTAATTTTAATACTAGCCTGGCTAAATCTGGCATGAATGATTATATTCTATTTATGTAGCTCTCATAGAAAATTGTAACTTTTTATCTTCGATTTTTCTGAGTACTCTTAAGTGCTCCTAAGGAGATGCAGGAATGTTACAGATGCACTTGCATTTCTAACATTTCTCTGGTGTTTTAAGAGCTATCTGTGCCATTTTCAAAAAGATCTAGGTTGCCTAAAGTGTTTCACAAAGAAGAAAAGCATCATCATCAATGACTTGGTCAGTCCGATTCTTGTCAAGTTGTTTTGAACTAAAAACTATCTGGCAGTGGCCTGTATGCAGCAGCTCTGGCAATGGAAGTCATTCTGCCCCTGTACTCAGCACTGGTTAGGCCACACCTTGAGTACTGTGTCCAGTTCTAGGCCACTCAATTTAAGAAAGATGTTGAGATGCTCACTTCTGTCCAGAGAAGGGCAACAAGGCTGGCGAGGGGGCTGGAGCACAGCCCTACCAGGAGTGACTGAGGGAGTTGGGGTTGTTCAGCCTGGAGAAGAGGAGGTTCAGGAAAGACCTTATTGCGCTCCACAACCACCTGAAAGGAGATTGTAGACAGGTAGGGGTGGTCTCATCTCCCAAGCAATCAGTTAGGAAGCAGTTCTTCACAGAAAGAGTGATTGACCATTGGAATGGGCTGCCCAGGGAGGTGGTGGAGTCCTGAAGGTGTTTAAAGGAGGCTGGATGAGGCACTTAGTGCCATGGTTTAGTTAATTAGAAGTGTTAGGTGATAGGCTGGACTCGATGATCTCAAAGTTCTTTTCCAACATGTTTAATTCTGTGATTCTGTGAACAGGGGAATGGGAGGGACTGGCGGCGTGAAGGCCATCCTCTCACTCAGGGATGTCCTCTAGAAATGTCCTAGCTGTCCCTTTCTCTCCTCTGTAGTCCACACACAGTGTTGGATGAAGAGGTGGCAGTGATACCCACGTTCAGAGAGAGAGAAATTGTTGTATTTTCCCTAGACCATCCTCTGCATATGGAGAGCCTTAGTGGAATGATTACTGTTTACTGTGCTGTACCATCTTGGCCAGGCAGTAGCAAGAAGTGAGGGGCATCTTTTATCCTGTTTCTCGATGGTTATTCTTACTGCTTTCCATTCCTCTAGACACTGTCATCAGTTCTATACACTGCACATGTTTGAAAAGCATTATCCTGGAAAATTATAAGCTTAAGTGTTGCAAGGATTTTGTGATCCTTCTGTGGCAGTGAGTGAAACCTGGTCTATCGGTTAAACAGAGCCTCTGGAAAGGGAGGAGGAATAAATCAGAAAATTGTTTCTGTCTGGTAAAGTAGATGAAAAAACCCAAAACTCTGTGGAAAGAATTCCCCTTCCTAAACTGTAGATTTTACTTGTAGTTTATTGACCCCAGAACAAAGATTTGATATCCATTTCCTTTCTACTACAACTTGCAAACTCACAACTGGAATTTGCTTTCTTTAAAAAAGAATAAAAGAGGGATAAAAAATAGTGCAGTGAGCCAGCTCGTAAACCAGTATTGGACTCTTTAAAATTACATTATAATTGAAATTTAAAAACATATGTAGAATCATCACTGGGCTGAAATAGCTGAAATAAGATATTTTCAACAGAAAAGTTAAAGAAAAAGAAGCCCCCACAGTACAGGGTAGGAAACTACAAACTGAAGCACACGGTTTAAAGGGGATTATCGATAATGTAAAATAGACCTTTCACTTGACACTGGTCTGCTACTTGGACAACTATGCATCAAGAGATAGTTGAACAGCTGCATTATTTGTGGCTATAAACAAACTTTGTGAGGAGTCCTCTTACACCACTTGGCCTTGCTTCTGTCCCAACAATGGTGAGATAGAAAGGAACGCCAGAACGAGCTCCCTAATAAGAGCAAATACTGACTGCCAAGATCACAGAAACCTGTGATTCTCACTTTACATTTAGTTATTCCTGTCCGGGTTCTGGGACCTTTTTTTTCTGAAAGAAGGAATATCTCTGATTTCCAGTGAAGAAACAACACACAGAGCCCACAGGACCAGAGCTGAGGACCAACAAGTCCATACAGGTCAACAGCAAAGGGAATGCCATTTATCTGGCTGGGGTTCAGCATCTTCCCCCTGCCTATCTTGTACCCCTGAGTGTCCCAGAGAAGCAAAGGAGAAAGAGGAGTAAGATAATCAAATCCACATCAGGTTTAGCAGAAGGGTAGAAATTAAGATATTGGCACTGCTATGTCTGTGTCCATATCAGGCCACTGGAGCCCATGGGGCTAATGCCAACCTTACCTAATGTCATATGATACTGTCATTAGTCTGCAATTGCTTGTGGTGTTTTGCAAGACCAAAATGAGACCCTGAGTTAACCACATAAGCTTAACTGCAAAGTTTACCAGAAGTACTTATGGGCAATAAGAGATCTCTTGCAGTGACAAACTTTCTAGCCTGTAGCTGCATCACTTAGGGATAGAAACAAAGGTTTCAGACTGTCCCAACCCAAGTGTCATGGTTTAAAGTGGGACAGATTGCTTTTTTCACCTTTTCCAACGAAAGAAGTTGGGAAAAGAAAGTGGCTCACGTGTAGGATTGCAGGATTGGAAAGTTCAAATGGAAATGCAATTCATATACTACAATGCTACAGTGGTACAGTGCAAAGCACAGCAAAGCATATAAAATACAGATAAATCCATCATCTGGACTTAACATAGAAGCTCATTAAGCCAAACCGCTCTCCGTGCCAGGTTAACAAAACCCAGCCTTCCATGCCCCCCTCCTTACCACTCCATTTGTGATGCAGCACAAAGTTCAGTTTGGCAAGTCCGGGCCCCAGTTAGGCAGCTCCAAGCCAAACTGGCAGCATTGCCAAGGTCCACCAGGCCTCACTTCCCTGCCAGGGAGATAAGAACCTGCTCGTCCTTCCCAGGAGCAGAAAGAAAAGGAAAAGGGAGAAGGAACTAACTTTGCAGCCAGATTTATAGGGATGCAGGATTTATGGGATGATACTTTGTGATACACCTCCTGGGCACTCTGCCTTCTGGAGGGGGGTAACTCTGTGGTGTTCTTAATGGCACACAGGCTCAAACAGCCACACCAAGCTAAACATGTTGCTTTATAAACATCCCGATCTTAATTCTTTGCCATTCATTAGAGGGCTGGAAAAGAAGCAGCGTGGGGGGGGGGATATCAGTGGAGTGGCTAAAAGATATATGGAAAGAACCTGTGAGTATTAAATGAAACAAGTCAGCACAGACTGTGATTATTAAATGAAACAAATCAGCAGTTCCACCAGTGCGACTGTGCTGACTTATGCCAACTCAAGCTGGGGTTGTTTGCTTAAATGCCTAAATGCATTTACAAAGTAAAATATTCATTTCTAGTCCTCACGTTTGCAGAGAGGTGCTTGAAAACAGAAGTGCATCTAACTGAAGAAGCAACATAAAATTACAGGAGGGCCTCATGTTATTGTTATTTAATTTTGTGGCATTTAAACAAACATATTCAATTTTTTATTTTTTTTTCTCTCTCCCAGACTATATTAAGATTTTGGTAGGTGTTTTGTCTAATGGCAGTTTTCCTTGAGCTTTTGTTTATTTTCAAAAAGTGCCAAAAGACAGTGAGCATTACTTATGGTAAGAAATCCTTAGGATGAAAATCAGGCAAGTTTGACAGTAGTAGATGTAGTGAAGGTAGTAACTGAATGATCCTTTGCCTATCTGGGAAAATTGATTGACTGCATCCTCTACAAAATCTTTGTCTCTAGGATCTGCAAATAATTTTTTGCAGAATTTCACACCAAAATAATTTTTAAAACCCTCCTTTGACTGAATCACCAGAAAGGAAAAAATTCAAATCCATGACCACACTGAAATGAATTACAAACTTTTTATTCTTTTCAGGATTTTTTTTCTTTCAGTTTAACATCATAGACTGTGAGGGTTTGATCATAGTAGTGTTTTGAACACACACACACACACACACACACACACACACACGCGCGCGCACACACACACACACATCTGGGACCTGATGAGATGCATCCATGAGTCCTGAGAGAATTGGCTGATGTAGTTGCCAAGTCACTCTCCATGGTGTTTGAAAAGTCCTGGCAGCCAGGTGAAGTCCCTGGTGACTGGAAGAAAGGAAACATTACAATCATTTTTAAAAAGGATAGAAAGGAGGACCCTGGAAACTACCAATCTGACAGCCTCACCTCTGTTCCTGGGAAGATCGTGGCACAGATCCTTCTGGAAGCTCTGATAAGGCACGTGGAGGTCAGTATGGCTTTACTAGAGTAAGTCCTCCCTGATCAATCTAAAGTCTTTCTATGACAGAGTGACCACATCAGTGGACAAAAGAAGGGTGATAGATGTCATCTATCTGGGCTTCTGCAAGGCCTTTGACATGGTCCCCCACAACATCCTTCTCTCTAAGTTGGAGAGATATAGATTTAATGGCTAGACTGCTTGGTGGACAAGGAACTGGTTGCATGGTTGCATCCAGAGACTAGCAGTCAATGGTTCAATGTCCAGATAGGGAGCAGTGACAAGTGATGTCGTCGGGGGTCGTACTGGGACCAGTGCTCTTTAATGTCTTCATCAATGATATGGACAGTGGGATTAAGTGCACCATCAGGCAATTTGCAGATGACACCAAGCTAAGTGGTGTGATTGATATGCTAGAGGGATGGGATGTCATCCAGAGGAATCTGGGCAAGTTGGAGAAGTGAGCTCTGAGCAACGTGATCTAGTTAAAGAAATTCTTGCTTACTGCAGGAGGATTGGACTAGATGACCTTTAAAGGTCCCTTCCAACCCAATGCATTCTATGATTTTGTCCTGTGATTCTATGATCTGGTTCTCTGCCCACCATCCGGATAGCAGAACAAGAAACAGCACGTAGAATCTATGAACCTATTCTCGCTTTTATGGTTTGCCTTCAGTGGTGATCTGCCAGTGCTCACGGAGTGATCATGTTTGCTGCTGAGCCAGCCTACACCAAATGCCTGTTTTCTAGGGACACTTTTCCTGGGGTCTGGAAAGAGAAGAGGCAATTATTTTCTCATCCTTTCAAGGAATACAAACCTGGCAGGCAGTGAACGAAATTACTTGGAGAGAGCTCAAATGGGAGACAGGGAGCATCACAACTTTGTTCTGTACTTCCATGTGCTTGTGTGTTGTTCTCATGGCCATCTGTCAAATGAGGGAAAAGATGCTTTCTGATACCTATAGACTTGCTTGTCTTCACAGAACAGTCTACTTGGCTTCTGAAAAAGCCCCAGAGACCAGGAAAATGTAAAAAAATACTTAACAAAGCTACAAACATGGTTACACGCAAGCAGTAAACATCACAAAGGTGTCTAAATCTTCTCTGCTGAATATTCTTAAAGAATCATAGAATCATAGAATGGTAAGGTTGGAAGGGACATCAAAGATTATCTAGTCCCACCCCCCCGCCATAGGCAGGGACACCTCCCACTAGTACAGGGCACTCAAGGCCTCGTCCAACCTGGCCTTGAACACCTCCAGGGAGGGAGCAGCCACAACCTCCCTGGGGAATCTGTTCCAGTGTCTCACCACCCTCACTGTAAAGAACTTCCTCCTAACATCCAGTTTAAACATCCCATTTGCCAGTTTAAACCCATTGCTCCTTGTCCTGTCATTGCATATGGACACCTAGAACCTTTACAAGAGATTTTTAAGGTTAGATTTGCTGGATTTACTCATGGCCGGGCTGATCTTATGAGGGATGCATGCCTTTAGTGCATGCAGGCAAGTAGGGGATGTTTGTAGCTGACAGACTGCAGCTTGGGGTTTTGTCCTGTGCTCAAAATGGCTGCACAGTGAGGCTCACAGGTCTGAAGCACCTCTTGTCCCTGCAGCTTTGGGCATGGCAGCTGTAGAGTTGCTTGCTGTGAGAGGCTTTTTCAGCTGCAACCACGACAGCAACCTTTCTTGTTTCTCGGGGCAGTATGAGGTAAGGTTTACGAAGGCAAGGCCTTGGATTTATCATTTGCCCCACAAACAATCTGGCCAACAGGGAATCCCAGCAACCAGCACAATAATCCAATTGAATGGCATAGAGCCAGGTCTTAACCATAGATGGTAAAGACATGGGCCTAGCAGAGGTAAAGAATGGCCACTACATGTGCCTATTGCTTACAATAAAGGGAGGACATACCCCTTCATGTCTCCAGGACCCTTTGTCCTCCTCCCATGCTCCCTAGACCCTGATATGATGGTCGCACACAGAGAGTGGT
>VWYK01103050.1:5802-22235 GCA_013399775.1 Semnornis frantzii
TGCAGGCAGATGTCTTACGGTGTGCAGTCTGGGCACGGTGTCACACCAGCTATGCAGGCTGAATGCGTGGAGGTATCAGAGCCTCAGCTCAGGATCAAGGAGGCAGCAGGCACGGACACACCTTGTAATGGCAAAAGCGCCCTGTGCTCCCTGCTGATCTCCTTTTATCCAATACAGCCCGAGACTAATGGGCCTTTGGACATGGGATAGCCAATCAAATGGCAGTTAGCCAAGATTTGGCCATATTGGGTGAAGCCATAGGCTTGCTTTACCCTTTTTTGGGCAGAACACGGGCCTTGCACAAGGCAACTGTGTGCACCTTGTTTACCGCAAGCCAGGAGATGCACAAGCCCGATTTGGCCTGCTTAGGCCTACCACGACAGGGAATTAGAAGGTAACATCTCATTTCTGCTTCATTTCCACAAAAGAGCCTCCATTACCTAGGGTAGCAGCAAGGTATGTACATTCTGTTTGCGCTACACAAATGAACTGAAGTTGACAACTTCTGCTGTTGGGTGGAGGTCACTGCAGTTTTAGAAGCCTTTCTGTGGGCTGCATTCAGAAAGTGCATGTCAAACTCCAAAAGAGAATAGGTCCTTTAGAGTAGTTGGGCCTTTTCCTAGTGGTGTTTTGTGTCATGAAGACATGGTGATGTCTAACCCTTCCGCAACAACTAGATACTTTAAGCCTGCTTAGTAGGAAAGATGAGGATTAAGAAAATAGACAGAAACCATGAGGCCTCCCATCTGTAAATAAGAACTAAAGGCTCTAAAAAATGTATCAGTGAGTGAGATGGAAAGAAAAGGTTTAAGTTAAAGCTAAAAGAGTTATGTCCAGGGCTTTTTAGTATGCATGTCACATGTAACCATGTTCTGTACAGAACACTCATGTAAGTAGAAATATTCAGAGGACATACTGGAGACCAAGTGTTAAGCATATTTTTTAATCAGTTCTGATCTTCATAGCAAATATGCTGGCAACAGAGCTCTGACAGAGGATGCAGACTGATTCCTTAGTTCTCTACGATTTGCACCAGGATGCATCTACAGAGACAATACTTTAATTAATAAAGTATGGCATCTTCTCATCAACTGCTAACATTGATACAAAAATGGGAGGGTGATTATGGCTTGTTTGTGTCCAAGCCTCCTTTTTAACATTTGTGAAAAGATGGAAATTCAGAGAAGTATGCATGCATATGCATTCATTTACGCTACAGGTTCTCCAACCAGTGCATCAGAGCAGAAAGCAATGGACTGGCCTACAGTCACTTATCTTTCACAGACAGGATCACAAACACATTGCTGCCTGCTCAAGGATCCCCAGGAAAAGATCAAATTTCTGTGTATGCGCAAAAAAGGAAACTATTTAAAGGAGCAGCAGAAGATGATGAGAAATGGTTAACATTCCTGATTCTTTTCTAGGGATAAGAATTTTTTAAAAACACATCTATATTTGCTTTTATGAGGACTAATGCAACAACCTTGCAATTGAATCCTGGGCTTCAGCTAGCATTCTATACCTTCGCTCCTATGTGTCCTGCTCACATAATTGGTCTTACTGATGTTAAGGCCATTTCTTATGCAGGTACAATTTACTCAAGGAACAAGAGATACCAGCAAAAGCATGTTTTCTTGAAGGCCATTATTCTAGGTTGCTCCTTTAGGGAACCTCTTCGATTCCTCTTTCTCCCATCTAAAGGAAAAGCTAAAAGACCTAGCTATTCTAGCTTCACATCCTTCACTGGGATCACAACACTATGTCTCCTGATTATAGACAGAGATGTAAAAAGAGAAAGGAAGACAACAATTTGAATTCTTTTCTCTTTTCCCACACCCTTTACCTATTTCCCAAACAAGGCAATGAGAAATGAGACCACACCTGGAATACTGTGTACAGTTCTCGAGCCCTCAGCAAAAGAAGGACATGGAACTGTTGGAGCCAGTCCAGAGGAGGGCCATGAAGATGATCAGAGGGCTGCAGCAGCTCTCCTATGAGGACAGGCTGAGAGAGTTGGGGGTCTTTAGCCTGGAGAGGAGAAGGCTTCGAGGAGACCTTGTAGTGGCCTTCCAGTACCTGAAGGGGGCCAACAGGAAGGCTGGGGAGGGATTATTTACAAGGTCTTGTAATGGCAGGATGAGGAGTAATGAGTTTAAACTGGCAGAGGGGACATTTAGACTAAATGTTAGGAAGAAGTTCTTTACAGTAAGGGTGGTGAAACACTGGAACAGGTTGCCCAGAGAGGTTGTGGCTGCTTCCTCCCTGGAGGTGTTCAAGGCCAGGTTGGATGAGGCCTCGAGCAACCTGTCCTAGTGGAAGGTGTCCCTGCCTATGGTGGGGAGTTCCAACCTAAACCATTATATGATTCTATAAAGAGAAATTAGTCACGTTTGTCAACAGTTGTGTGACTTTTATTAATAAAAGTCACACTGAAGGGACTCTAAGAAGTAACACTCAGGGTTCACCACAACACCTGACACAGAGATGATGATGTGTATGCCATGATCATATATTACTGCAATTCCAGATTAAATTAGATGGAATGGTGCTGACATATCTCAAGAGAAAATTAGTTATAGTTTAACCAATAAGCCTTTATTATCCATGAAGCATGCTTGACACTTATTTTTACCAAGTAGGATACTTTATAGAAGGCTATTCGAACACTCTAACTAAATGCTCTATTCTGCCACAGTTTATAGGTGAATTCTTTGATATTACATTTGCTGCACCAAAAGCACATATCTGCATCATGCAGTGATGGAACTTCAGCAGGATTTTGACACTAGTGATACACAGAGTTCCCAATGATGACTTAATATTTCATGCTTGTATGAAGTTAACTTACACATGCAACAAACCAGAAAAGACCCTTCTGTACACTCTCAATAATATGGCTGAGAGATAAGTCTACCCTCAGACCCAAATGGTGCAGGTCAATGCAGCAAATATCAGCGATCTTAGCAAACTGCTGGTCTCATGATTATGACAGACATATGGCAATGGGATCAGAGCTGAAATTTCCTAATTTCAGTTCTAGGAACAGTGAGATCAATGGTCTCTGCCAGTTCTTCTGTCCCCCACAGATGCACACAGAGCCAGCTTTTCTAGAGATTCAAATTACCTGGGTATCTGGGTAACAAGGCTGCCTGAGTCAGCACAGGACATACAGAGTTTTAGCACAATTACTGGAGACAACACATTGGCTATGCTGTCAGAATTTTGCAGTCAGGAGATGTGAAGAAAAAATGGCAAGTAACTTTTATGGAAGACTGAAGATTACGCAGTGTGTCCATCATTCAGGTCAGTGGTTATGGCTGAAGTGTGAGGCTGGCAAATAATGGGTTTCATTTCATGCTTTGCCAAAGGCTTCATATGGGACATGAGAGAAATCACTGTTTAATTCTCCAAATAAGGATAAGGATGTTTCTTCACTTCAGAGGTGTGCATGGATAAAGACTGAGGTAGGTTGCTGTACCGTGCAACAGGT
This sequence comes from Semnornis frantzii, assembly GCA_013399775.1. Classification (NCBI taxonomy): domain Eukaryota; kingdom Metazoa; phylum Chordata; class Aves; order Piciformes; family Ramphastidae; genus Semnornis; species Semnornis frantzii. Next base: position 9,293 of record VWYK01103050.1, read on the forward strand.
TCACATTAGTTTATTCCCACGTGTGTATCTGTACACACATACAGCTGTACACATACTCTCAGCAATGAGAAAATGTCAAGTTTAGAGAAGCATCTCCTGAAATTCACAGGCACTTAGAAGGAGAGATGATTTTGTAAACATAAACAGCTTTACAATATACTTCTTAAATTTATCCAGGACAACACAGTGCAATAATCTTCCCGTAGTCATTTTACCACTTTGGCATATAACATATTGTTTGTGAGCATATTTAAGTGAGTTTGTTTGGGATTTTACATTTTGTATATTTAATGTAAGCTGCTTCAAACAACTTCACTACTTTGCCTAATTAAAATAAAATAAAGTAGAAAAGGGACACATTAATTTTCCTGCCAGAGTTGCATTTAGCCTTAAGCACTTTGAGCAAGGCACAGTGATGCACAATATGTTGCTCAGTAATTCTGCCTGAGTAGAGCTCCTGGTATTAAAGAATAGCCATGCATCCAAGAGACAGTCAGCCTTAGATGCAGACAGATTGACACAGTGTGGTGCAACATTTTTGTCCAGAATCTGGAAATGCCTCCTTGTGAAACTTTGGCATGAATAAGTCTGCTCCATGTGTATCTCCTTGCAAGTTTAATCATCTGCATACAAGCTATTTGTCTACCTTCAGGAGTTACTTTTCTTAATGTTTTCCTCCTCCTTTTGCAGTATTCTGGCTAAATGAATACAATTAAGTCAAATAAATGAAAGGTAATCCATGCTATTTGAGGGGTTTGGCCAAACCCGAAGTCAAAGCTGAGGAAGAGGTGAATGAAAAAGTATATTCATGTTTGGCTCTAAATCAGTACTGCTATTCCACAGGCTGAATTACTTAGGGCAGAGCTTGCTTTACTGTGGGCTACAGGCTCTCTAGAGCTAACATGTTGAGTTCCTGTCATTATTGCACCATAGTGCAGACCTCTTTCTCTTATATTCCTCAGTGTTCAGTGGATTAAATAATAGAAAAAAAAATACAATAAATAATAATAAAATAATAAAGTTAATAAAAAGTTGCTCTATGAAACAGTGGTCAATCCCATTGACACTTCAATAGATCTGCAGCAAAATCAGAGATCCCTTAGAAGAATTTGTTTGCTGATTACCTAGTTAGTAAGACTAATCAAAAGAATGCCTCAGAGATAAATCAAGAAATCCACAAAGAAAAGGTATTAACTGAGAATAGGCAGAATACTTCTAATGTCTCCATGCATTTCAGCGCCATAGTACAACGAATCACCATACATAGTATGGTGATGGTTTCTTTAGAAGATCATCTATCTGCCTGCTAAAAAGATCACAGCAATCTTTGTCCTGTGAGAGTCTATTCAGACAGTGTAACTGCATTACAAAGTCCACAGACTATACATACCACTTGGTATTGTCTATATCATTGTCACCCAAGACATTAATATCACTTATTTTCTTAGTGTCTAACTTCCTTTTGGAATTATACAGGTTTTTTTTATGTTTACTTTGGGCTCAGTATCACAGAAATCATAGTTTACGTAGATAGAATGTTCATTTTCATGTATCTGTAGGCTACAGAAGAGGCTACATGTGGATTTACACAGGTGTCACTGCCAACAGAAAACATGAGAAAAAAAAATCTGAAAACCATGCAACTGCATAGTTCTGCCATTGCTATGGGAATCTCTTTGAAGACAAGAAGTATTTTGTTTTCAATATGTGCACTTCTGCAGCAGGGGAAGAAGGTCAGCAATGCTACTAAGGTGGAGTTGAAGTAATCTGGAAGATAATCCACACTATCACATTGTGGATCAACCCACATCGAATAGCATGATCAAATCTCCACTTGTAAAGGAGGAGACATACTTCCTAGTGTTGATTTCAAATAGGAGCTCCTGGAGGATAAGAGGCTGTGCAGCGCTCTGAAAGCAATCGGTCTAGCTGTGTGTCAGTGAGGCATTTCTCCTCAGTCTGGAAGATGTTCACTGTGAGAAACTGGGACTGGTCCTTTCTCAATCATGAAGGGAAGACTCCCATCCCTTCTTTTGGGCTGAAGTAAGGATACACAGTCACACAGGCTGCTCTGATGCTCATTTGCTCTCACTTCTACCATGTTTGATGTCATATAATCTCATACGGTGTGGACCATATCACAGGTGGGGAAGAAAAACAAAAAAGAATAAAATATTATTGCTTCTGCAAATATATTTGTCCACATACTGAAGTAATTGTTCCACACAGTCAAACTTGAGGTTTCTAACAAAACTACAAAAAACTGGAGCATCTGTCTTATGAGGAGAGGTTGAAAGATCTGGGGCTCCGTAGCCTGGAGAAGACTGAGAAGTAATCTTACCAATGATTATCAATATCTAAATATCTACTATCTTTTCAGTGGTGCCCAGTGATAGAACAAGGAACAACGGGTACGAACTTAAGGAGAAACTTCGTTGAGGGTGCCAGAGCACTGGAGCAGGCTGCCCAGAGAGGCTGTGGAGTCTTCTTCTCATGAGTCTTTCAAAATCCACTTGGATGTGTTCCTGTGCAACATGATCTAGGTGAACCTGCTGTAGCAGAAGGGTTGGTCTAGATGACCTCTGGAGGTCCCCTCCAGTCCCCACCATCCCATGGTTCTTTGATAAAAGAGCATTTTTATGAACTGAAACACCGTGAAATTTATCAAAATATATGTATTTTGGAATAATTCCCTAAAATTTGGGTTTCAGCACCTGGAAATTTTCTGTGACAATTTTAAGAATCAGTGCAACAAAAGCTCCAAAGACATCAGAAGAACATAGGTTAGGTCTTAAAGAGAAGAAATTCAGGACAACTTTGAAATTTCAGATCAAGCTTTCATTTTTCTTCTCTCATGATAAAAAGGCAGAAGGCAACTGTAGCAAAAGCTTACATTATTGAATTTTCTGTTTGGTTTGCCTACATATCATTACCTACACACCATCCATATTACCTAAGGCTCTTTAAATTGCTGGTCCATACTGCAATAATCAGATATATTAAGAACTTTTTATTTTAAAACAAAAAGGCACTGTCCTGGATGCAGGTGCCCAGGCACTGGCAGGTGCCCACCAATGCAGGTGGTAGACTCTGTAAGAAGAGGCCAAGATGGTCTGAGCTGAGCCTGCAGCCAAGGTGGTCGTCCTTTGGGGAAAGTGTATTTAAAAAGCGGTAAAAACTGCTGAACAAAAGTGAGGAATGAGGAAAGTTTTGAAAGAAACAGCTCTTCAAGCACTAAGGTGAGAGCAGGAGGAGGAGGTACCTCTGCAGCCCATGGAGAGGATCATGGTGGAACAGGTATCTACACTGCAGCCTGTGAAGCACCCATTCAGAAACAAGTTTATCCTGAAGGACTGCAGCCCATGGAAGGACCCACATGGGGAGTGGGGATGTGTGAGAAGGAAGGGGCAGTAGACAGCAGCTGTTACGGACCGACTCCAACATCTATTCCACATCCACCCTGCACCACCTGGGGTGGGGGACACAGAGGAGCACTGAAACTGGAAATATACACTGCTCTAGGAATTAAGTACAACATCACATCACAAAATTACAGAATGGTGGGTGTTGGAGGGAACCAAGGAAGATCATGCTAGAGCAGGAACACCTACAGTAAATCACATAGGAACATGTCTTGGTGGGTTTTGAATGCCTCCAGAGATGGAGACACCAACACCTAATATTTTATTAATTAAATAAAAGCACTGCTTTAAGTCATCAACACAAAATTACATTGCAGTTGTAGATGTTTGTAATTATATCTAAGATTTACAGAAAACATTAACGGATAAATGTTTATCTGTCTTTTATAACAACAATCAAGTGATGCTTAAACGGTTTGGTGGAGAATACAGTGCTCCTTGATATTTCTGCAAACTGAAAACGGTGAAGGCTTTTCCCTTGCTTATCTAGCAAGATTTTGACAGCAGTGCAGGGAAACAGATTTCAACACTCTGCCGAGACAACTGATTTTTGGAAGAGGTACTTTTAACCCCCAAAGTACATCAGCGACAGGTGAAAGAAGAACACCATGAGCAGACTAAAGCAGGGAATGGGCCATTTTGTGCAAATAAGCAATCTAGTCCAAGTTAGCACACAGGGAAATCAAATCAACTCTCCAAACTAAGCCTTAGCTACAGTCATGTAAACTTGGAATAATTTAAACTAATGCCTTGGCAATTCAAAAGATAATCTGCTTCATACAAATGCTGTATCACTAACCCTCCCTCCCACCAAACTTTAAAATAAGATGATAAATAAACACATTCTTATTAATCTCCATAAATCAGTGTTGTCTTGCTGAAAATAAAGAATTTTCAGATCTCAGTTCAGATTTATGCTTACTTCTTCGGAAAATAGCTTACTTTTTTTCCCTGCTTCAACACCATATACTATTCATATCTCACAGCTGCAAGAGTTCTGTTCAGTATCTTTTACTTTTGTAATATACTAAGCTCTTTTCTTCATTTAATGTTGTAATTACCAGTGCAACACCACTCCAATTTTTGTTTTGTTCCTGTTTTAAGAGAAAACAATGCTATAACAAGGTCTCCAGAAAAAGTCTCCAGCTGACTGATTGAGACTGTTTTAATTCTGATTTGTCCAGGTCCCTTTTGTTGCATAAAACATGTAAGGAAAGCCAAGTAAACTTTAGAGCATGTATTTTTAAAACTTTCCATGAAGCATTTTCATTAATATTTTGTCTAACCTGATTTTGAACATATGTAGAACAGCTAACAGATTTCTGTTGGAATCTTAGTTTCTCCCCTACTCCCATGAATATAACATTTAGGAGATGCTTTTCACAAGTTAGTAAGGGCCAAGTCTGCAGCTTCAAGCAGCAATGTGCTGAGCAGGAAGAACTGCTTTCGTGTCTTCTAGGTAGACATCGGAGTACTCTAACATCTATTTTTTCCTACTAATAAATACACTGATGATTTTATTGAAGAGATAACCTTTTTTTAAAAAGCAAGTAAAAATCAAAGAATCATGACTTTGAATTAGTCTATAGAATACTCAGTCAAATGTCTGAGCATATTAATTTTGCAAATTTAGGGAAGGTCTGGTAGGCCCCTACTTCCCTTTACTCACGTACATCTTTATTTCTCTCATGTTCTATAAAACTTCTCCGTAAGTATCCTTCATCTGAAGATAATAGCTGCTAGAATGACAATCACAGTGTTTCCTTCTGTGTCAGATGCAGTAGCTAGGAACACTGTTCTCAATTATTTTCCTGTTCGTGACACATCACAGCTGCATGAATTATGACTACTTAAATTTAAGCATGAAAACTGGTTGTTTTTTTTTTTTTTCCCCAAATGTTTTGTTCAGAGCTATAGATTTACTGATCTGTTCACAGATTTCAATGTCTCTGAAAAAATTTCAAGCACGTCAGCTTTGTCTGAATTCCCCTGGAGCGGGGGCATGGGTGCCATAGCACGTGACCAGAGGCTATGCAGTCCGCCAGCCTGCGATTCCATGGAAATCTCATCTTTTCAAAACCTACTGACTATCCCAAATGGGATTCTTAAATGGCACACCACCTGAATGTGTAAGTGCAGCCTCTTTTCATAGTAATCCATTTAAAGACAGTCAGTCAAACTTACTCATTACAACCATATAAAACGAATGAAAATTGTAGACAGCAAAAAATACATTATTTCACCCTTGGGGGATAGGGTGGAAAATGCTCCTATTTCATTCAGAAAACTGGCATTGCTAAAGATTAAAAAAACCCAACTATAATAGCCAATTCCCCGATATCTAACTGCTGATAGAATTTGGGACTGGGATCAGTGAAATAGGAATTGTGCCATTTAATAAGCATTATAGCAATACTCTTCTGAAATACAGTTTTAAATATCTGAGGTGATTTCCAGGTCTGTGTACAACTTGTGGATATGATTTCTCCTCTTTCATTCTGACGTACAATGCAGTGGGCACACATGACAGCTTTCAGGGTAGCTGGCTTGCCCAGTGCTTCAAAGCTAAGATACCAGTAAACACACGACACTGCACTTCCAAGTACTTCCTTTAGACAATCCTAAACCAGATTCTGCAGTGGCAATATCTTCCATATATTTTCTATTTCAAAACCTTAACTTGTGGAAGCTAATGCAAATCTGAATTCCTTATTAGGCCTTTAAGTCTCCCCTTGCTTGACTACTGCTATAATTTTAGGGTTTAAACCTAAGAACTGGAAAACATGGCTGAAGAATAGATTTGAAAGTGAGCGCATTGGTGGCCAGGTCCCCTAAGTGCCTTGCCTGATTTTTGCATGCAGAGTCTCCTTCACCGGACCTCTTTAGAGTCCCAGTAAGTAGACAGAAGAGAATCAATGGAAATGGTTGCCTTTCTGTGAGGATAATTTTCCCTTCCTCAGCACAGACAAACATTTATGGACACCATCAATGTAATTTCTATCAATTTATGTCAGTAGTGCTTCCCCCTGCACTTTTATCTCAAAGAAGACAGCCTCCTGATACCTGGTAAACTATTATCATTCATACTTTCCAGAAGAATGACTTGTAAAGAAACTGCATGACTTATCAACAATCAAAATTGTTTTCAGCACAGTTATATCTCCACCCTCCACCACAGTGCCTGACAAACTTATCTTGCTCTTTTTTTTTTTTTATCAAGAATAATGTATATACCCCAGATGTTTGTTATTTTTCCCAGATCTCTGATTAATTTACCGCTTTATTATCTGTTGTTAATGGCATGAGCATATAAGTGAAATAAAAATACCTGAATCTAGGAGATTAATCTGGTAAGAAGCTTTCCCTTACTTTTCTGAAAAAATCATGGATTGATCCCACAGGGGCCTGGCTTGCAAAGATCAGAATAAACAGTGTCATTGCATGAAGCAATGAAGACTGAAGTATTTATGAACTGCTGAAATTGCAGCCCTGCATGAGAGTTTGAGGCTGTTAATTATTCATGTATAAATTAAGAGTGGAGATTTTAGATTTACTTATCAACAGCCTAATTCACTTCAGAATCCTGCCACTATACAATGATTAAGTCCAACGTGCGCCTATTATTGATCTGGCTATTTAAAATGTAAATGATTACCAAAAGGGCTTATCTGAAAAGTGCCTACCCAGATCTGAGCCAGAACTCCAGCACATCGCAGTGTCAGGTAGGGCAGTGAGCTGAGTGAGGGAATGCACCAGCTGGCTTTCAGCATCCTGCCTGGCTCTTCTGACCCGTGCAGTGTCTCAGAGGAGGCTCATGCTGCTCTTTCTGCCTCTCTCACTGGAAGTGTGTATGTGTGTGTGAATAAATCCCTGCCTCCGTTCACACATAACAGTATTCCTGTATGAGACCAAGTATGGGAGATATGAGATCCTAGGACAACAGCATAAATCATAAGTGAATCTCAAGATTACCTTATAATAAATATGCATCTGTTCTTGCTTACTGAAGCACAGGTGTATCCATAAATTCTCATGTTCAGATCAGACACTGAGGAGTTTAGTACAAAGCAGTTAGTGTCCTACAGCTTTGTCCTATCTGGGAATCACAAGAACAATAAGAAGCAGGCATGCTCTGCCAACAGGCATGTGAGGGATTCATCAAAGGAGAACTACAACTAGGATCAAGGAACACCAAACACAACATGCTGAGATGACACACTCAGTTCTGGGAAAGGGAGTTTCTCCATATTAGAAAAGATTTCTCTTTTTGCCACAGAGCCCTATCCCATAGGCCACTAAAACCAAGGGGGAGCTCACATTCATTTTCATCTAGAGTACACCCAAACTGTTACTACTACTGCTTTCTTTATAAGGCCATACTGCACTATAAGATGTGATGCTATCATTGACATGAATACAGTAAGAACCACGAAGCAACATGAAGGGCTGAACTGCATCAAAATCTATAGGAATTTAGAGTGTGGTCATAGAACTACCTTACAGTGTAGCCTGTGCAGGAAACCTCAACACCCAGAGGACTACACAATGGTATCACATACTGTTGCCTACAAGTATCCTATGTTATCTAACTTCTCCACCAAATATTACATCGAAACAATTTATAGCTAAGTTGCTTTACTGGCATTTTTTCTCACCATGCCAAATTTGGATTTTATCTGCCTCAGCACCCTGCCAAACTTATTTACCCAGCTGCAGTGAAAACATTAAGGACAGGGGTTCACCTTTGTTTCCTGCTCTAAAAACAAGGCCTTGCTCAGGCAGCATTTAGTTCCATGAATTCTTCATCCTTCACTTGCTTTATAGGTGCCACAAGAATGGAAACTTTACCAAAAAATGAGTACTTCTGCTCTGCTCTAATATTGAAGAGAAACATTCTACTAAAATTGGTTGCAAAAACCTTGCAGATACTTCTCCCCTCGCAAGAAGTTACTGATTTGTTATTAATTCCATCTATTTTACAAATCTAACATTAAGATCAAGTAAACCGAACAAGCTTGTTAATAGCTCTTTGGCAGCAGGTCTGATTTAAGAGCCTCTTACTTGTGGGTCTAAATCTTTTCCTATATTAAGCTCAAAGGCCTGAGATTGTACTATTCAACAAGTTATCTGGTGTGCTTTAAAATGGAACTGTGAAATGGTGTATTCAAAATAAATGGAACCATGTGCACACATACATACACACACAAAAAAAAAAATTAAAAAAGGACATTTTAAAGAGGTCTGTTCAGTTTGTCTTTGAATGTTTTTGAAAAAGCCTTGTCAAAGCTGTGGTTTGGAGTGTGGTCATAGAAAGTAGCAAGCCAGCACAACTGGGTGTACTTTGGGAAGCAACGAGTGTCTGTAGTCAGGCTGCGACCCTCTTCAGAGGAATCTGCTAAAGAAATAATGAAATAACGCCACAACTTCGGTTACAATATGGAGGAGATAAATGCTTAGATGGCAGATCAGGGTAATAGCACAAATTAATTGTCTAATCGTAAGGTGTAATTTAAGCTTTTACTAACTGTATCAAAATGTATATGCACTACATACTTATGAGAAAAATACCACTGACTCCATATAATCAATACAATGAAGAGTCCCTATGAGATTCATTTAGTTAGCCTGCCAATCTTTATGGCATTACAGTATTATTCCTCTTGGTTTAAGATGTTTTCTCCTTTCAGCTGCCTGCACAAATGGGAAGAAGCCAAATGATTGCACTGAGGAAACAATGAGGCCGAATAGATACAAAATGCTGTCAAACACACTGAGCGAACAGAAAAAATATGCCTTTAATTTCTTTTAGTTCTTGCCTATTTCTTCTATCAGCAGTTGGTCAGGGGGAATGAAAATAAATCAGATGCAAGAATGATTTTCCAGATGACAATACCCCGCTTAAAGAGCTATTGATACAATTTTTAAGACTAAAAATGCATTAAGAAAATTACAATTTAAAAAATCACCTCTGGGGGAATGCACACAATATCCTCCAGTTCCTGTGCCCTCTCCTAGGCATGTAGGTGCTGTGAACAGTGAGGGATGTGAAGCTTGGAAGTGTTTAACCCAGGCCTCGTCTCTGAGAAGGCCAGCACAAAGGGCTTTCTAACAATGAGCACCTCCTAGAAAAAGCATGATTTCCTCAAAATCAGCAACTGAACTGGACCCAGTCCTCAAAGCAGAGCTGAGCTCAGCGCCCCCTCCAACACCACTGCAAAATTTCTATGAGACGAACTACCCCCATTTGGGTTTACCTTGTCATCATGCAAAGGAGAAGCCACAGCCAGAGTATTACTGTGGCTATGTGATGAATTAACATCTGATCAATACTCATTTTTGATTCTCTGCATTCAAAGTACAGGACTCTACTGAGGTTCTGGCAGGGGCATGATGCTACACATAAGCACACTGCTCCTCAGCTGCGTAGCCTCAGGATCACTGAATGGAGGCTCCCAAAGCCCCACTCTTCACCAACTATGTCCCTGACTGTGCTCTGTTGCAGGAACATTCGTCTTGATATGGCTGGCCTGCCCTTGCCCTCCTCTCTCCACAGGTAAAGCACATGAGACTTGGAAGAGCTCTTATTCTTCTTCTTCATGAACTGCAGTGAGAATTCTGCTCACAAGAGCAATACCTGGAACCCTGATAAGTGAAAAAGCAACCCGATGTTTTCTGGTCATTATTATTCCTTATCATTATCCCAGTTAAGTGTTTTGCCATCAGCTTCAGCAGAAGCATGCTCAAGCCCTAGATATCAAGGATTTGATGAATTTGATGATGAAAGGTCACCTAGAAAATGAACTGAAATCTACAAAGGGTGCTATTGTTCTAGTATCAAAAGACAGAGAGAGTGGTTAAAACTGGAAAGACACACAACACATGACTGGTTTTGCAACACTTCAATATATAGATCAGTTAAAACTTGAACCTGATAACAAAGAATTCCTTTCTCAGAAATGACATGGAAAAGCATGATTCTTTTGGTGATTTTCTGCTTCGTAGCTCTCTCTCTTGTTTTCTTTTGATGGGCAATGGTCACCTTTATTTGACTTCGATACTGCAAGTAATGATTGCTACCACAAATGCTGCATAACATTTATTAATTCCACACAGTTCCTCTTGAGATGTTAATGGTGGCTATGATGCAGTTTAACTTTCCTTCAGCAGAATAAATCTATGAACTGCTATGTAGGTTTCTCTATATTTCACTAAATGCTTCACTGTGCAGATTGTCTGACAGTAACCGACTTGTTACCCTATTTGTACCTTAGCAATCTACTGCAAAGAGGAATTAATAGCTTGCTGAGCAGGACTACTTTCTGCTTTCTGTATGCTCTGCTGGCATTCACACTGTCCTGCATGATTTTCAGGCTCTAACATAAATTTTGCAAGTGCATCTATCAAAGACAATTAAATTACATGACAGATATAATTCGTATTGGACCAATCCATGTAAATCTTTCATTGTTGCAGATATTAATATTTAATATTACACAATGAAAAACTAAAAGCATTTGAATCTGATTTAGCCATGTGGTCTCTTCAGGGATGCAAGGGTTTTGTAGATACTGCAGCCCTTTGCACTGACTTTGAGTAGAATATTTGAGATATATATAAAAAAGAAAAAAAAAATTGCCTGTTGTATTCAAAGAAAAGGAATCTGGCACTCACAGCCCCTGTGCTATACTAAACTCTTATCAGCGAATAGAACTTCTTTTTAAAACGGTGTAAAAAGCCAGCTCATCTTCCTTATTATTACTTCAGAATAATTTATTAGAATAATTTATTTTTGATAGCAACTAGGAAACATAGAAATGCAGATCCCATATTCTTTCTTTTGAGCGCACATTCAACCCCCTTTGTATTCACACTGGTCTCATTTATGCTACACTCATGAAACTTGAGTGTACAGAAGTCCAGTTATTGATGATTTTCCCTGATGTGCTCCAGCTCAAATCTCAGCCATTCTCCTCAGAACCAGAATGAAACTGATAACTACAGAAACAGTGCAATGATGAAGTGTTAAGAGCATAAAATGAAGTCCCGAAGAATAAAAATTTCTTGCATATAGATCAAAAAGTTTTTAGAAAAACATGGCTGAGATTTCTAACATACTGGCACAATAATAGAATGCAACAAATAATAAGGAAAATGTATGGAGTCTAACTACTATGAAGTAATCTATGTTGCAGAGTTGTATGACTACTGGACGTGTAATTTAAAACTTATTGGATAAAGCAAAAGTGGAACATCATATGGTCTCCGTTATGGTCATTTCTCCTCTATTTGTTAAATTCACTTAAGAACTGTATATACTGTTTAAAATATAGTGGATGGAATGTTTTATTTATATGCCCTTCAATATGCTTATTACTCCAATTATGTTGATCATATTTCCTATTAATTTTAAATTATCTTATTATTTTTCAAAAGCTGCTGCCACATCTCTTTTGCTTTACTGGGAAATTATGAGAGATGCAAAACTGGTAGAAAATTTTTAATGCAATTTGTTTGAAAATAGAATTTCAGAATAGTAGGTGTAGGACAAAAAGCAGTGACTGCACAATCAGTGTTTTACGTTATTCTCTAAGAGATGCACCCTGCAAACTACTCAATATTTGATATCTGATCAGCTAAGCTACATAACAGTTGTATGCCTGAATTACAGACCATGTAATTTGGCTTCTACATTCAATATATGCCACTTTACTTCAGCTTTTGCCTAACATGCATAAATGTAATCTATGGAAATGTCTTCATTTTTCTAGATCACTTTAAGAGGCCTTTACAGTGAAATACCTTCCATGAAACATATTAAGCAGATCTAATTATGCAATTATTGTAACAAAATAGCCTTTATTCTGTGGGGTTTTTTTGCAAATGCAAAGGATAATGTCAGGCAGGGTGCTGTTGAATATGCTCAGATGCTGAAGTACCTTCACCTGCCTTCCAGCATTTTAAAACAGCATGTTTCATTCAGAAAAGGGTGCCAGTAGCCACAAACTTTGCTAAATAGCCAGATTTCAAACACCTAACAAATATCGTTTAACTGTTCTGAAGATGAATTTAAAACAATGCTCTGGGTACTCCATGATCATGCAGATCACTTGTTGCTAAATAAAAAGAATGTAGGCTGTCTCGAATGACAAGGAAACATGACAAATATGGATCTATGAACTAATTATGAGCAAATGCAAGATCTGATACTAATGCATGCCCATAAAATAATTACATTGGTACTACGGAAATCAAATCTTCAAACTTCTTCACAGAAGTGAAAAAGCAACTGCAATTACAACTTTGGAATGGATGGCAACCAACCTTTACCCTTGTTCTTATTTCATACAGACCTCACTTTTCCCCTCCTTTTAGGCTTTGTTCTTGCATGAACTTTAAAAAAGCAAGCTATTTGTACTGGCAAATATAAGTGTGTGAATTTTTTTGATAGGCATATCCAAAACCAGAAGGGCTGATACTCGGGGGAAAAAAAACCAAAACCTCTATTGTTGAAAAGTTTAAGA
>VWYK01103055.1:0-17251 GCA_013399775.1 Semnornis frantzii
TCTCCTCCCCTCCCCTCCCCTCTTCTTTTTTAGTAGAAAAAGAGTCCACCAACAAATCCAAAATTCATTTTCCATTTTCACACAAAGTTTGTTATTGACAATTACATCATTGCAGATTCAGAAATTTTAGACACTTAGGTTTACACTTGCTAGATGCCCCCTTCATTTAATTTCTTTGGGGGGTGAGGCTTTTTCCAGTCAGTTCTGGCTGTCAAAGAGAAGCAGTGTGATCCGTTAAAAAATCTTGGCCAAAAGGGTAATTTTATTCCAAGTGCTCTGTACTGTTCTTGAAAGGCATATTGCCCAGCCAACACTAAAAATTCATGGCTGTTTTATCTAATTCACTGTTGTTGTATCTAATTCATGATTGCTTTAGCTTTAACTTGTGAGTGTTCCTCTGCATAGAATCAAACACCTGCTGAAAGGTTTGGCCGATCTGGGGCTTTGAGTCAACAAAGCAGAGTTTTATAATTAGTTAGCTTCCAAATGCACTCCTCTCCAGCACTGTATCTACACTATAGCACTACTGAATTCAGAAACCCCCATTCCTGTGTCTCTAGGGATACATATGCACATGTGTACATACTATCATAACATGAATTATTCATATTCATGTATTGGAGCGAGTTCAGAGGAGGGCCACAAAGATGATCGGAGGGCTGGAGCACCTCTCCTGTGAGGACAGGCTACAAGAGTTGGAGCTCTTCAGCCTGGAGAAGAGAAGGCTTCAAGGAGACCTTGGAGTGGTCTTCTGGTATCTGAAGGGGGCATACAGGGAGGCTGGGGAGGGACTATTTACAAGGTCTTGTAATGATAGGATGAGGGGTAATGGGTTTAAAGTGGAAAAGGGGAGATTTAAACTAGATGTTAGGAAGTTCTTCACAGTGACAGTGGTGAAACACTGGAATGGGTTGCCCAGGGAGGCTGTGGATGCTCCCTCCCTGGAGATGTTCAAGGCTAGGTTAGATGAAGCCTTGAGTGATCTGTTCTAGTGAGAGGTGTCCCTGCCTGTGGTGGAGGTTGGAACTGGGTGATCTTTGAGGTCCCATTCTATGATTCTATGATTCTATGATTCTGTATTAATAACCGGGCAAAAATATCAATACAACCATAAAAAATATTTATTAATTCTCACCAGAAAACTTATTTGTAAGGTATAAACGCATGGTTGTGGCTATTTACACAGGGAACAGGCAATTTAAACAGATAAGCAAAACCAGATAGGCAAGTAGTAATTAGAGCTTTTGTAGATTGTTGCGGTGCAATATGCCACTTGCCCTCTAGAGGGAGCGCGAGAGGCTCCTTTCTGCAGAAGCAGAAGGCCGAGGACAGAACCAAAGCAAAGAACTTTAATTACAAAGAGGCTTTTTAGAATATTTACTCACAAAACCATATCTTCAGATTTTCAGGGCTGCACTATAGTCCCAGACAGTACCCAAAACACTTGGAGGATTACTGTCAGTGGTATGGTACCCATTGGAAGCTTTTGGAGTTTCCCCTGGACTCTGGCAGGGTGCTAGGGCTTGCACGGTCTCTGACATGATCTTGGTCCCTTCTTGGGTGGACGGTGTCCCTTCCAGGGCTCTGAACTTGGCACAGTGGTTCGCAGGTGCGCAGGCAAGCACGGTGTCTTGCTGCGTGGCAGTAACCTCCTCTCTCTCACCATGCAGGCTGTGGTGCACGTCTTTCAGTTCATGCTAGGCTGGCCCTGGGTTTTGCAAGGCTTTGAGCAACGATTTCTGCCTATGGCATGAAGGCATTTAATGCCTCTCCCTGGTAAACTGAGGGATGGCAAAGTTTCCAGGTAGACAAGATTCATGTATCAAAGCTTGTTACACAGCAAAGCTGGTCTTAAGCATGCTAGTCCCCAAGGTAAAGCTTGGCTAGGCAAAATAAAGCATGGCAAAAGCAAGGGGAAAAGGCATGGCAAAGTGAAGGGAAGTTGTTTACAATTTCTGGCCATATATTTATCAATTGCCTGAGTCCTAATGGACTCAGATTCACCAATCAGAATGGCACTTTGCCAAAACTAACCATATTAGGTGAAGCCAGGGGCTTGCTTTACCCATATTTGGGGAAACACAGGCCATGCATAAATAAGTGTATGCACCTTGTTTACCACAGGAGCAGACTGAGTGGCTCCAGACCTTTTGTTCTTTTCCCAAATTGCTCCTTGCTCTAGAAAGGAGAAGAGGAGTGGGAGATCATGCCTGGACAAGCCAGGACAGTGTAGGCCTATTTTGGCTTTCCACAACTCATACACATATATCCCATCTCTGGGAGCCGCCAGGTATATACATGGCTGGAATTTGATCTTTTTAACAGTAGAAATGTCATGGAAAAGGTGTCCTTATGGATAAGGAATTTCAGGCAACTGCTGTCCCTCTCTAGGAAGGATACCCATTCACCCTCATGCCTTCCAGCAAGCGTCAGGGCTGTGAAGCAGCAATGGCAGCCTGGGGTTAGGAAAATGTAGGGACCCTACCAGTTGTCGTGGAGGGGTAATTAATTCATGCAAGATAATTTTTTTAAAGATTAAACACTTCTTGTTCTACTGGAAAAAAGTAAATTTTATTACATCAGTATGATTCAGGTGGGGATTGGTTATTGCTGTGTCTAAATCAGAGATTTGTTTGCTTGCTTGCTTGCTTGCTTGCTTGGTTTTTTGAGGCTCTACAGCATCTCCTGTGTATGGGATTGGCTGGCCTCAGAAAACCCAATTGTTTCACAGACTTCAGTGAGGAAGCTCAGACCAGCCACAGGCATCCTACTAATCTACAAGGTTATGCACATTATCAAGGAGGCAAGGATTTGATTAGATCTCTAAACTTCTGAAAGAAGGGAGAACTCAACTTCTCATCAAGAAGAAAGACAGGAAAAGTAAAGCAAATTATGTGGGAATTGAAAAAGAAAAATGTATTATATTTACTAGATTTGAAACATGAAGAGACACTGTGACCATCTATTTCATATAAATTCCTGCATAAACCAGGCCATGATGTGATTGATTAGCCCCTAAAACTTAGTTCTTCTACAGTTGTAATTATAGCCATCTCCAGAAAAACAGCATTTACTTCTATACTCACATAGCAGTATTTTACCAGCATCATCCATTTATCTTTTGAGAATATACTCCCATACTCCCCTGCAGATGTTGCATGTGAATTCTTGTGCAAAAATACCTCAGACACAGCTAGTACATTCACTAAAGTACCTCAAAAGAATACAGGATGTCTTGGACCTCTTTATTAGAGAAAAATTTTGCTCTACAAACTTGTAAGTGAATGTCCCTCAGAGGAAGAATTGTCTCAGATTTTTCTACAAGCTCTCATTACCATAACGATATTTATGGCAGTGCCCTAGGGGAGGAACCAGACAGCCCAGTCTGTCCCATGCACAGCCAGCAGTCCCTAGGCCCTACTTATACAGAGTGCTCTTTCAATACAAATTTTATCTCAGGCCAAGGGTTCAGGCAACGACTTTCCAGACATCACCACAGCCCCAGCAATAATTGTTTGGACAGAGTCTTATGCTAAATTTCTTAACCTTAATCTCTTACATTATACTGAAAGAGTAGTACACAGCCCATTTGCTCATAGTTGTTCTAAACCAGCACTATGGATGAGACATTCACAGAACATTGGCGCACTGGATGAGGCCCTCAAGGGCTCTTTCAGTTCCCAATGGAAAACAAAACACTTCCTGAGATAGTCAAGATTTTTTTTCAAATATATACAAATCTCCTGTGTTTTCAGAAAACAGAATGAGTAGAAGCATTTTTCTGGTCTCCATTGCTTGTGCCTTTTCTGAAGTATATCAATATCCCGTCTCTTCGGAAAGTAACAATTGAGAGCCCTATTGAAGAATGCAAGTTTTACATGCTGAGGATGCAGGACAAGACCAGCAGTCAAGACCTCATGGACTCCTCCAGCTTTAGAGAATTGTCAAGTCTTGCCTGATATAGAGATCACTGAAATGCAGTTGACATTTTACACCATTGACACTCCTGGCTATTAATAACACACATGAATGATTTAACCTAAGTCTGAGTACTTGTTCAGATGTCTACATACTGACATCCCAAATTCACCTGTTTCCTCAACTCCTTTTTTATCAAAAATTTCACTAGCTTCAGGAAATTTTTGCCTTTAAATGGCAGTGCCTTTCTTGGATTGGTTCCAAATCAAACTAAATTTAGTAATCATTCATTGTAAATGTGATCCATGTGAAGCCTGAAACTCAAAACCAAGTTCAGGGAACAAAGGTGGCATGCCAAATTTGAAGAAAAACATTCACCTGGCTCTCAGCAAACAAAGACATTTTGCAAAGGAAAGATAACATACAAATCAATCATTTTAAATGTATATATTTCAGGGCAATTTTCTCATTCTTTTCCCCATAATGCCATTTTTCCAAAAGTACCACATGGCTATTTGCCAGCTATATCAAGCACCAATTCTGTACTACATTGCAATACTTCATCCTACTAGGAAGAACACAAGAAACTTTTATAGTTTGGTTTTTTTGGGGTTTTTTTTATTGCATTTTTTGCCACCTCAAATGACGGGTGAATGATGTGAAATGCCTATATGACCTACATGGTCAGTGGAAAAGTTAAATTTTATTTTTTCATTTGGTTCCACCAAAAAAGCATAATCCCAGGTAGAGGACTATGACAAAGAGCATAAAACAGTTCACAGAAAGGTTGTAGGAAAGTGGTAGGTCTGCCTGAGTTCCTACTAGAGCAATAGAAAGCTGGACTCCAAGAATTAAATGAAAGTAGGCCAATTCAGAGTGACAGTTCTTGCTTTTTCCATGTGTTTGAGTTGGTAGTGTACCCTGAACAATAGCAGGGAATTCCTGGGGAAAAGGGTGAAAAAGACGTTTTGTTCAAAACCTGATATTTTAAATTTGCCCGGCATCAGCTGCACAGCTTTAGAGAGCACAAGAAGCAGTCAGGAGTTACCATTGTCTGTTCCCTTCTCTGTTCCCTCCCATGACATAAAATGTCATGGCAAAGAAAGCAACATCAAATTAATTATTTTGTTCCTACAGAAATAAATACTACTTCTTGCTGGATGTGCTCTTCCCTGCCTGTGTAGATCATGTCTTAACAGCTGTCTGCTAGTTTCATCCAGCTCCCTGCTCCATCTGAGCCATGGCGATGCAGGGTGTGCCACTGCTTGTCAATCAAGAAAGGTGGATGTTTGAATCCAAACTGTGTACACACCAGACAGCGAAGCCCACAAGCAGCTACAGGCTCTTCTGGGAGTGTTTCCTTTGTTGAAAAGAAGCCAGGAGAACAGAGAGTCTGTACGCATGTTGATGCTGCTTACTTTAATGTTAGACCGAGATGAGAGTGAAAGTAATTGTGGCAATAGGATATTGTTTGGTCTAGGTGGGGCCTGTCATTTATTTGACACATTTTTCTTAAAGATTAATGTTAGCAAGGCTGGGACATTCTCCATAATCCTTGACCGCAAGCTGAGAACCTGACAGATGAGGTCAATGGGGATGATGATGTTGGTATTGCTAACTCCCGTGGGAAGATTTTCTTTTCCCCCAGAAAATAACCAAATAATGAGCAATTTTATTGTTGCTGTGTTCCAGTTATATCCTTTTCCTTATCCCTTGGGGTTCTGTCTTCTGTTTAAGCCAATTATTTTCTGTCCTAGTTTTGAGCCACGAGCTGCCCAGGGCACAAGGACAGAAAAGGTATTTTACACCTTCCCAGGCAGTAAATGAAAAATATTCCACACATGATTGGAAGTTTAAATAGAAACTCTATTTACAAATATATACATAAGGTATTCAGGTAGAAGGAATACATTCACAAATTAGGCTCTGCTCTCCACCTGGCCAAAAACCTTCCAGAACCTTACAGAAACCTTCTTCCCCACACTCAGTCTTGGTAGTCCCATGAGCAGGCCAAACTGTCCCCCAGCCCAAGCCTGCCACAAGCCTCAGCAGGCACAGTTGCCAGCTAAGGCCAGAAGGCAGCCTCTGCCTGCAAAGATAACAGTGCACATATCCTGAGATGGAGAGAAGAGAGAGAGAATTGGCTGCGCACTCTCTTAGATAGATATACAGGAAATACGAACAAAGTAACAAGTTACAACATCCTGGGACAGGCTGCCTGTCTGCCTTGGGACTCTCTAGCTTCTGGAGGACTTTTTTTTATCCTTATACCAATTAACCCTTAATTTCCCTTAACCTATAACAGGATTTTTCTCAGAAAATTTTTACAGGTTTCTCACTGTTGTCAAGAAAGTGTGTAAATTAGTACAAAACACAAAAGCGAGGCTCTATTCTCTGTCTTTTCCACTGGATTTGTTTTTATGGTCAAGATAAAGGATAGAATCTGATCATTTCTCCAAGAGAAGCTGAGGTTTTGTTGCTTTAAAGAAGAATGTGGTTATCCCAGTTTTCGGTTGATGCTCTTTTTTTTTTTCCCTGAAAAAATAGAATGTTAAAAAACTGGTGCTGCGACTTTACAGAAATTCTCTCCTCTCGATCTGCAGTCTTACACTTCCTTTTCACTTATTTTTCATATTGACGGCTCCTACTTGCTGCTATATTTAATTTGGTGCTCATTACTATAACCCAAATGTCCCTGCCACCAAGACAGTCTTTCTGACTTGAGATGAAAAATTCATTGTGAATTCCTTTGAGAAACCAAACCAAACAACCAACCAAACAACAACAACAACAAACACACTCCATAGCTGACATATCTGGAAAAGATGGAGTCTAATTTTGATCATTGGTGAAAATCGGTAAATCAGAGCTCTTGTTTATCTGCTGTTATATGTTCTCTGTCTCAGTCGACGAATATATTTCACTCCTGATCCCCTTTCAAGCCAATAGAAAAGAATTTGATGGAGCTGGGAAATGCTTTGTGCAAGACTGGAGGAAGCAAATAACTTTTTCCCTGAATACGGAGTGTTGGTTGATTCAAAATGTCTTGCCAATTATCTGAAGTCACCAAACATTTGGAAACACAGGATGTGGGGCTCTGCTAGTGGAATGAGACCGTAGTGAGGGTAGAAGGTGCCTCTTGAGCAGTAGGGATACTCCCTGCAGCATTTTTTTTTAAAATCCAGACTCTCCCTTCTAGATGAGCATCTCAGGCACTGGGCTGAAGGGGGTTACCTCTGCCTGACTACCCCAGACAATGAGCATTTCAGTAATTCAGCCTGCAAGAAACTCATAATTCATCACCTCCAAAATGGTCTTAGCACAGTAGACAGGGCACCCTGGTAGGAGATAAATGTTCAGGTCTACTTTAGCTGATGAAGAATTCAATGCTGATCTCCAGCATTTTGCAGTAGTGTCTAAACTGCCCATCCAGAGAGCAGAGGCAAAGCTGCAGCACCTGCCTCCTCCCTCCTTGCAGGAACAGTGCTGTCATCCCACCTCTTTTGATCCATCCAGAAATAAATCAAGGGGGAAAGACACGAGGTCTCATATCCTTCATGGAGCATGCATGTGTGTATATACAGGAAAAACAAAACATTTTTTTCTTATATTCAGTTCAGAGGTCAATAAGAATCTTTCATTTTTTTTTACAACATTCGTAGCGCAGGGCCATTATTTCACCTCCACAACACATCTGGGCAACTGCGATTTCCAACAGCTTTTTAAGGCCAAAGCTTTAATGATGAAGCAATATGAGCACCACACAGATATACTGCCATTTAGATTAATCTGGCAACACTTCTATGTAAACAAGATCTAATAAAGGACACCTTCTGTTTTTCCAACACATTGTCAGCTCAGTCTGCCACAAGGGAAGAGTTCCTCTGTAATGCTCGGTCATAGCAGGGAATCAAAGCATGGAAACCACATGAGCAGAGATTACTCAGGCTCTCAAGTCTTGCAGCCAGATATTAAGTTACAAGAGTGAGTTCAACCAGATGGTTTTCCTGCCATTCTTTCTTCAAACACCCAGAAGAGGTTAAAAGAATGACAAACACAGATATAAGCTCATGATCACATTTACATATTTAGACATATACACATATTAGCCCCTTCGAATCTGTAGTCCCTAAGGATCCACAATTGGACAGCAAGGCTAGGATTTTCAGATGTTAGCTCCAGCTCAGACTCTGCAAGAAGTTCCAAGGAAGTAACAGTGGCACTAAGACTTCTCTATATGGCTGCCTTGATGCCAGGACCGGCCTAGAGGTGACATCCACAGAATCCCTTTGTAGCTGACTCCAAACATACTCCTGTGTGCAGCACGTGAGAACAGGTTCTCAGCTGACCATGGAACAGCCTTGTTCTTTTCTACCCATGCAAAACTGCCCTAAAGTGAACTCCTTGGTATTTGGAATAACAAATACCTGAGGAAGATCACTGCACTGTTGTGACACACTAGCTACAGATACAAAGGGTTCAGGCAAAGCAAAGAAACAAAATCAAGGATAGTCCTACATCCCAAGATTGGCCATCTCTTTGGAAACTTCTCTGAGGCCACGAAAACAGGCTTCTTTCTAATAAAGTTGACATTGGAGCTCACAGGAGAGAGATCTGGGTAGGTCAGTACATGCAGATGTCACTTTCAAGGATCAGTTTCAAGGCTGAATCCTCTTCACTGTCCCACACCTATCTCTATCTCACTGTGTCTATGCTAGATAGCCACATCTGGGAAAAACAAAACAAAACCAAACAAAATCAACAATTATTTTCATTTAATATCCTGTGCTTTCTCCTACATACAGCATGGGTTCAACACTCACACACACAATGTGTATTGCATAGTCCCACACCAGCTGGACAGAATTCATTTAGGACAGCAATGAATATCAGCAGATAGACAACAACAACCACTGCTTAATTGCTACAGCTTACATTTAAGATAAAACGAAATCCAGGCACGACTCCCAGTTCCCAGATAGATAATAAAAGCAGCAGTTCTGGCTCTGAACTGCTTTTAAGTGACCTGGATCTCACAAAGGCATGGGAAAAAACTCCCCCTGGAGCTTTTGACCCTCAGACAGGCTAATTCCAGTTGATTGTTCCCATTTTATTTAGTTATGCAAACAAGTACTAAGCCCTGCACTTGAGCTCTCATAAATAATATTCCTCCATCCTCAAAAAGTCCAGGTGAGTGTTCTAGGTTTATGATCCATATATGATCTTTTATAAGAAAACCAAATAACTTCATGAGTATTTCTTTCCTGTAAATACCACTACAGCTTACTACAATTAAACCCAAGGTCTTTTGAAATGGTCTGAAATCTTGAGTAGAGGTGGGGGAGAAAAGGGTACACTTATTGACACAAGGTTCTCTCAGCATCTTGAGAACTGAACTCAAACACTCAAAGGACTGAGCAGTCAAGCTCTTCTCCTGGCAAGCTGACCAGGTTTCCATGCATCTTTTATGTGAGGAAGAAGTTAAAGACACTCTGATGATGCATCTTTGAAAGCCTCCATTTCTCCTCCACCCTACGGCCTCCTAACACAAGTCTGCTTGAGATCTAGGAGTAGCTGGAAATATCCCAATGAAGCATTTAATCAGACACATAGATACATAGAAAGAGAGTTTTCTTAAACACCACCTTGTTTCAAACAAAATGATTTGTTTGAAACAGCTCTGTCTGAAGGACCTTTGGGGAAGCCTGAGGTTTGAAGCTCATGACAGTTGCCCTGACAGACAAGAACATCAGACTTTTCCAGCAGCTGTTGGGCCTGGGGAGCTTCTGGATTCCTGGAACTACTGACAAGTTTTCAATTCTGGCCAGTTTTGACAACATTAAAATTTCAAAAATCCTGCAAACAGGAAGCCCGTGCTTTTAGCTACCTCCAGATGGGGAGCCCATGCTTTCAGCTAGCTACCTCCATTCTGACTTTCTAGAGGCATAAAAAGAGTTGCAATACCATCCATTTCTGTCAAATTGAAATACTGAAATAGTATGAATTAGCCCTTCTTGGAATTGTGAGATTACATTCAAAACATGACACTTTAATTAACAGATGTTCCTTCTTACATTCTGACTTGCAGACCTCTGATGCGCCAGTGATAATTTTTGCAGTGTGAAAACTTTTAATCTTCTCTTTAAAAACACAAGGAAAACCTGAAATTCCTGTGCAATGGTCTGTTGATAGAATTATAGAACAGCAGAGGTTGGAAGAGCCCTCTGGATATCATCTAGTCCAAGCACCATGTTAACTCAGGTACACCTAGTTCTGGTCACACAGGAACATGTCCAGTCCAGAGAAGGAGACTCTACAACCTCTCTGTGTAGCTTGTCCCAGCACTCCATCACTCTCCCAGTAAAGTTCCTCCTTCAGTTCAAGCAAAACGTTCTCTATTTGTACCCATTGCCCCTTGTCCTGCCACTGCCCACCACTGTGAAGAAACCAGGCCCATCCTCATGACCTCCACCCCTTAGATATTTGTAAGAACTGGTAAGACCCCCTTTCAGTCTTTGTTTTTCCAGACTAAACAACTGAAATTTTCTGACCCTCTCCTTATAAGAGAGAAGCTCCAGTCCCCTAATCATTATCACTTCCCTTTCTTGGACTCTTTCCTGGTCCCTTGAACTGGGGAGCCCAGAGTTGGACACAGTACTCCAGGTGTGCCTCACCAGGGCAGAACAGAAGGGGAGGAGAACCTCCCTTGACCTACTGGCTGCACTCTCTTAATGCACCCAGAATACTGTTGGCCCAGAATGCACCCAGAATACTGTCTTGGCCACCAGGACACATTGGTGGCTCACGATGAATTTGTTGCCCACCAACATTCCCAAGTCCTTCTCCGCAGAGCTGCTTTCTAGCAGGTCAACCCCTAAACTGTACTGATACTGCCAGTACTGCAAAATTCAGGATAACAATAGCTGAATTACCATGTTACTTGCTTCTAGAGATGACTTTTTAGAGCTACAGCTCTATGGCCAGTAGCATAAACCCCAGGCCTTTAAGATGCCGGCACTACAGAGCAGCTAGTGGAAAGGAACACATCTACAAGGAACAAAGAACTGCAGACCTCACACTGAAGGAGGTGGCTCTCAATGAGCAGGGATAGGAAGAAGCCAGAAAGGTGGTTCCTCCTGAAAGAAGGTGGCAAAACCAAGAAAGAACTAAGAAATTGTAGTACAACTGAAGAGACGCCTGGACTTTTCAAAGTATCTTCCTTCCCTAGCAGGTAAAAACTCTCCAAAAGAAAGATTTTTGAAGTCTCCAGCTTGTCTGCAAATACCTAGTGCAGTAACCAGCAACTTTTGCATGCTTCCCCAGAGTTTTGGAGCAATCAATACTTTTTAAAAAGTTATGTGCAACGGAAGCCCAAAACTATAGGACTGCCAGTCTTTCCACATAACCCTAATGCCAAAGTTTCCCAAATGCTGTACTTTAGGTAGTTCTCTGAAGTCCAGTGGATTGCCATCAACCCAGGAGGATGCTTAGAAACACATCTTTCAGAGAGTTGCATCAGTGGTGTCACAAGGCTGTGTGGGTCCACCAGCAGCTCTGGCAGGTCCAGGCAGGTTCGCTCCCTTGCCTCTGTGCTAAACTGTCTCTCTCTGAATTCACATGAGAAGATCCTGTGAAACCTGGAGCATCAACAGCCCTATGAAGCAGCACAGTTGTAACTGTCAATCTCAATGCCTCAGGTAGCTGGCTGCCTGCTTTCTGCACTCCTGGTTTAGTTATAACAACGTAACACACTTCATCTCCTGAAGTATAATCTCTGGTCTCTACACTCACAGGACCATTCGGGATATTACGGTGTTGTGGATCAGATCCATACACAGACATAGTTAGAGCCTGATGAGGCAGTGAGGTTGGAACCCTAGAAGCATCTTAATTAGGGATTACCTTCCTATTGCCTCTCCCTGCCTGGCTCTAGTTTTAGAAGACTTGTATTTGTCTGTATGTATTAAAATAAACCATCTTCTCCACAGCAGCAGTGCTTCCTGCCCACATAGAGTTTAGGGATAAATAGCTTAATTAACAGAAGCTACCTTGATTATTCAGAAATTGGAAGCCCAAATAGTTCCTTTCCTCTGCAATGAGAATACAGAAACTGATTCTTAACCTGCCTCTTGAAAATTCAACTCAGAAGCCCTAGCGACAACAGAGTAAAGCAGATGCACACCCCCACCTAGTGGGAAACACTCAGTTGTGGTTCGCTGAGACAGGAGGGGCTTCAGCTATGCAGTCAACCGCACATACCTACCACAGACGCATGGAGTACCTTTGATTTTTCAGGGGTAATAATAGCTATGATGAAATCTGAGGGTAATACTTTTAATCATTAAGTAGAAAGCACTTTAAGGAAAAGCCCGGTGAAGTCTACTAAGTTACCAGTATTTTATCCACTCAGCATTAGAGACAACTGAACACAACTCTTGATTTATACTACTGTAATGATTAATTTCTGCAAGGTCAATGCAACAGGCATGCAAAATGTTAGCAGAGTGACACAGCAAGCATTCTAAACCTACTTTCCTACACTAGAGAAAACCAAATGTGTGGATGTAAAACAAAGACAAGTAAGTCTTCTGTAAATAATAAGAGTTTTAATATGTCTAGCAAAGCCTACTAGCTCACAAGCTGAATTGCTGACAGTATTTTCTGGAGACAGTTTGGGGCTCACTACTTTTTTTTTTTTTTTTTAATATATGCTCTAAATAAAGGTGAAATAAATAAATAATGGTGAGGTGAAAAGTAAAAGCTGGAGAGAAAACAAACACCTTTGGTCTATCTCCATTTCTGATTGTTCAGTGAAGACATCTGCGGAGCCTTTATTCCAAGAGCAGGATGAATGCGCCACCCTCTGGGCTTGTTGGAACCGGCCACAGCACCAACCCCACCGGAGAGACTTGAAAGTTTGGCTGACCTCAAATCATGTTAATCTTTTCTGGTACAGAACAAGATACAAATACTTCATATTAGCATTGAAATATATTTTAACAGGTCAGGAAAAAAAAAAGGCACAAACAGACACTTGAGTTTTGCAGCAGCATGTGTTGAGACCCGACTGCATCTGTCAAGGCAGTTCAGCCTGTTTTGACAAGCCAAAATGTCTGTAGTCTACAAACCAGAGTCTCTAACTGCAGTATGCCACCCCCAAGTATGGTTTATGGGATCACCCTGATATACTTTGTTCTTCGATGTGCAACCATTTCCAAGAGGATTTCTGTCAGGTACTAAACTTTATTCCTCTCCTGAAACAATGCCAAATTCTTGTTTTAACATAGTGGCCTACACACAAGTTAACTGTGTGTACAGGCAAGGCATCTTCATGGTAACACAGCTAAGAAAGGACTAACAAAAGCTAGGTTCAGGGGGACTGTCGGAATGCAATTGTGCAACTCTTATGTTTGGTCCAGGTCACAGATAATTCATCTAGCACTGAAGTTAGAAAATTCTCAGTTCCTGGTGTGCAGACCAAGTCTGCAAGTAATTTCATGCTTACTGAGAGACAACCTGCACAGTTCAGGTTGGAGACAACTTCACAAGTATGGCTGCTGTTCTTACCAGCAAGTTCTAGGCAGAATAAACTGTGTTAGTAGTTTACTTTTTTTGAGTAATGGGTTTCAGACCTGTCTGTTCAGATAAGGCATTTGGCTGTAACGATTTACCTTCCTGTTTCTCAAGACACATCTGCCTACCTCCACAGGAGCTTCTGTACTATTTGAGCAAGTCTTTCTTTCAAATGACCCACACATTTTGTTTGTCCGTTATTGTCATCTAGAACAAGCATTCAATAATTTCCATTGCTTTGGCATTCCTACCATTTGCCTTCAGTTAATTTTCATCTTCCTATTCCACAAACATTCCTACTTGCACAGATTTCTAGTTTCAGACAGGACACAAGGCAGCGGGCCACAACCACCTCATGCAGTGCTGCAGGCTGGGGACAGTGGCTGGAGAGTAGCCATGCAGAGGGACCTGGGGATACTGGTCGACAGCCAACTGAGCCTGCAGTGTGCCCAGGTGGCCAAGGCCAATGGCCTGTATCAGGAATAGTGTGACCAGTAAGATCAGGGAAGTCATTCTGCCCCTGTACTCAGCACTGGTTAGACCACACCTTGAGCACTGTGTCCAGTTCTGGGCCCCTCAATTTAAGAAAGATGTCAAAGTCCCTGAACGTGTCAAGGGCAACAAGGCTGGTGAGGAGGCTGGAGCACAGCCTTCTGAGGAGAGGCTGAGGGAGCTGGGGTTGTTCAGCCTGGAGAAGAACAGGCTCAGGGGACACTTTATTGCTCTCTACAACTGCCTGAAAGGAGGTTGTAGCCAGGCAGGGGTTGGTCTCTTCTCCCAGGCACCCAGTGACAGAACAAGAGGACACACTATCAAATTGCGCCAGAGCAGGTTTAGGTTGGATGTTAGGAAGGTGTTCTTCACAGAGTGATTGGCCATTGGAACGGGCTGCCCAAGGAGGTGGTGGAGTCACCATATCTTGAAGGTGTTTAAGAGGCTGGATGAGGCACTTAGTGCCATGGTTTAGTTAATCAGAAGGGTGAGGTGATAAGTTGGACTCTATGATCTCAGAGGTCTGGTTAATTCTGTGATTCTGTGACAGGTTCACAAGTTGACTGCAAGCAAGAGGAGCAGGTCCTCTTCTTAACCTGAGACACAACAATCTTACCAGAATGTGTTTGGTCTCACACTACTGGCTTCAAAGCTGTGAAGAG
Source organism: Semnornis frantzii (assembly GCA_013399775.1). Taxonomy (NCBI): domain Eukaryota; kingdom Metazoa; phylum Chordata; class Aves; order Piciformes; family Ramphastidae; genus Semnornis; species Semnornis frantzii. The sequence continues at coordinate 14,646 of VWYK01103055.1, forward strand.
CTGGTCCTGCTTGAGTAGGTCTCCATGGTTTACCTCCTCATTGTCCAGAGTTAACTTAGGTTTCCTCCATAGCTTAAGCATTCCACTCCAGAACCCCAGAGTATGTTTACCTCTCTTAAGTGCACGCAGTACACCAAGATGCTTGAAACACATTATAGCACTCAACAAAGCCCTGCTTCAGTGTTATGAGAAGCAGGTCTCTACACTAGAGCTTTTTGGTTTCTAATATAGGGTATTTCACCGCACCATAGAATCTTGAGTAAGACTCGTTTCCTTCATCTTCAGGCAGATTCCATGGTAAACATGACGGCTCTCTGAACTTTAGTAGATATTTCTGCAAAGTAAGAAACAAAGCATGCTTCTTCAAGGGCAGTGGAGCACTGGAACAGGTAGCCCAGAGACATGGTAGTGTCTCCATCTTGAGTCATTCAAAATCTGCCTGGACACTATTCAGTGTTTTATGTAAGATTATGAAGCAATCCAGACTTAAGCAGAAGATCAAGTTACCTGAGAACTAGGCACAGAGAAAAAGTATCTCACAGTAGGAAACCAAGCACCTCACTTCAGCTGTGAAATGAACCATGTTTGCACAACTCACTCTGGTTCGCAACAGAGATACCTCACCACTTGCAGCTTTGGCTAGTGACTAAAAACTGTTCCTATGGTGGTGGCAGCAGTTTGTCTCTCTGCACCCGCTAATGAAAGGCCTTTCTCTTTCTAATAAACACTTCTTCCCTTAATCTTTCTTGGTACTTCACTGAAGCATACTGAGAAAGCTCAAAGACAACTTATGAGCAAGGCACTATGTATGTCCTGTAGCACCCAGTCTGAAATACTTGCAACAGAGTTAGTAAAAAAAAAAAAAAAAAAAAAAAAAAAAAAAAAAAACCCTCCAATAAAAACAAACAACCATACCAAGAATTTCTCATATTTCTCAAGAGCTCTTGGGCCTGCTCCTTTACACCAGATACTAAAATTAATGTCAGAGGGCAGGAATGAATTAACTTGTAACTGACTCAGGAAGAGACAATTTATACTTGATATATGTGTATAGTAGGTCTTTTAAGTTACTGGATGTTTTATGATACCACCTCAACAGCTAATATGGAATAAATATGATGTGATGTCATTCAGTTTATACACGAACAACTTAGCCTGACCCAGCAGTCTTGACTCTTACCCAGGAGAACACTTCAAAAGTTAGAGCATCAGTGCAACACATGAAGATTGCATGTAAGAGATCCAGGGACACACAGGAACAACTGAAGACAGCCAAGTTCAGGCAAGGCATAGGAAGGCTTATCTCCTCCTTTTCAGCTATCTTTCTACGCAGTGAGAAAGCCCCATAGCCTGTAATACAACAAATTACAAAATGTGTTCCTCTTCTGCTTTCGAAACAAGTAAGTAACTGGGCCATCTCTTACTAAAAATGAGTCTCTTAAAGACAGCTATAGAAGATTCTTCTTTTGAGTTTTATTTGTTTATAGCAACATAAAGTACATGTTTCCACTTAAGTATTTTAGTGCAACAAGGAAATCCATTACCTTAACAAGCTTCAGCAAGGTGATCTATGTAATATTTAAAGTGTCTCCCTTTGTTGCACAACAGTTTCAAAAATCTAAGTAAATACTTCTCACAATTAAACAAGCAGACACTTTGCTTGATTATGAAATGCTTTTGTTGGATGAGCTAAGTGTTTTCAGCAGTAGAACGATTCATTTTTAAGCCACAGGCACTACTACAACAGTGGTATCAGAGTAGAAGTGGTGACATTTCAGAAGTCTGTGCAAAAATTCCTTTCTACTTTTTGCAAGCTGCATATCTTGAAGATACATTCTCCCAGTTGATCACATTCCAGATGGCTTTCAAATAATCCGGCCGAACATTTTTATACTGAAGATAATAAGCATGTTCCCACACATCAATTCCTAGCAAAGGAATGAGACCTGTACAAAACCAAAACAAAACAGATTTTTTAAAAAAATCTATGAAAACGCACTTTACATGTAAAGTCTTACATTCCATCCTGACTTTGTACCAAATTTCTGAGTCTTTTTCTGCATGAAGAAGGTGCTTATTGCAGTATTTCACACTGTTTGAACTATTTCCTCTCCATGCGCACATGTATGTAATTTTTGAAGTATTTAAAAGTAATTTTAAAGTAATTTTTGAAGTATTTAAATCTTTTCAGGTATTTTCATGAAAAGTTACATCATGAAGGAGTCTCTGGCCATGGTTTTTTGCTTCCAATATTTTAAGTTATTTATTAAGCATCTAGTTACTTCCCTTGTTTTTGTACTAAAATACCCTCTTGAGTTTTTATCTGACAGTTTTCATGGTGTGTGTATGTGGAATTTACCCCCATTATGTTGTATGCTCCTATTTTTTTAACTTTTTTTCCCCTATTGATAAGCAATACAGGGACTGCTGGCAATAGATAAAATTCCTTGTGTAGCAGTTTAAGAGCTAACGCTCTATTATAAATAATAAAAGAGTGTGGAACTTTCTGGACATTCTTTTGAATATAGATTGAATGAGCAGGACATGGGTGTAAGAAGAGTAACAATGGTAAACTCTGTATCATTAATTGGTTTGCTAAGAGGGGT
>VWYK01103057.1:4967-18840 GCA_013399775.1 Semnornis frantzii
TAAGGCTCTTTTTTATGGGGATAAGCCTTTTTTTCTTTTTTTTTTTTTTTTTTAATGTCTCCTTTTCCAGGTGATTATGCTGCTTGCTTAAACATGCAGTGTTGTTATTATTTAGTCAGAATAACTTTACATTTTGCTCTCAGTTTGAAACTTTTTTTTCTAAAAGTTTTATGTTACTGCTAGTTTTAGGTGAAACTTCAAAAAATGCCACAAAACTTGGCTGTTAAAAATCCTAGTTTTTTCATTATACAGGTCCCTAAACTAGAAGAGCTTTAAATTAATTTCATTCTTCATTGCCAGAAAATTTCATGCCTTACAGTTGCAGGGAAAACCACATCAGTGATGGAAGATAAATTAATTTATTTCTTTTCATTAATCTGTCTCTAGCAGGCAGGAGAAGGGTCACTGCCACATGAGCTCACAGAAGGTGTGGAGGGAATAGCAGGTGGTTTTATCTACACTATTCAAGGTATGTCTGCAAAAAGCAGAATCACATTTGATGTTATGATAAAACGGGACCTTTAAATTACATTTCTGAGGTAAAATTTGTGCTATCTCTATGAACTTGGTCACCTTAAGTTTTCCTCTAGTAGCATGAAATTCCTTCGGTGTTTTTTTTTATTCCTGTTAGTGTTCTTGCAGTATTTTTTAAGCTTTTACCTGCAGTCAGTTGTATAATGCGGTTCAGCAAGAACCACTTAATGCTACATCAAAGTGATGCCAGTTTGATTATAGTTAGCATAGGATTTTAGTTTGTTTTGGTGTTATTTTTTTATGCTATATATACACACACTTTAGGAGTAATTGATACGATAGCCTTTTTACAGTGAAGTCACAAATGCTCTTTATATTAAAGTACCTTAAAATTTTGAATCTTTTCATGAGTGAAAAGGAAGAGAATACTATTTTACTTTAAACTTTCTGTGACAAACCTTATGCAAAAACATATTTCTGTTCTGCAGCTTTTTAACATTTCATTGAAATTTTTCAATTAATGGTGGAATTTTCATAACTCCACTGAGTTGAAGACATCTTCAGATTCATTTTGTCAGTGTCATGTGTGGTCCAAGAGAAACATGTGGAACAGTATGTGGGTATGCATCTTAGTTTAATGCTGGGTGGTTTCTTTCAGAAGGTGATGCTCTTTTAAAAAGCCTCCATACTCGTGCAGAAAGATTTACAATACACATGAAAAATCTGGAAGAAGAGGATGCTTTATTAAAGGAAGAGAGCAGTACCTATGATGATATTGTTTTTGTGGATGTTATTGACACTTACAGAAATGTTCCAGCCAAACTGCTGAACTTCTACCGATGGTAAGTTGGAAATACTTTCTCTTTGGAACATTACTGTTTGTAATGCAAGGTGATCCAGCAAGTTACATTACCCAACAGGTTCTGTGAAATACTATATAAGTTACCTCAGTAAGTTGTGCTTCTCTCACAATTTTGGGGGCCTGTAGTGAGCAACATAACAAGATCTGTATTTGAGTGCTGACCTATGGTGCCTCAATGAAGCATGAACTGGCAGGACAGGCTTCTGCTCAAGAGTCCAGGTGTGAAAATTTTTGTGTCTCCTTGTAACTTCTTTTGTTTCTGTCTGAAAACTGTCAGCTTTAGTCTTTCAAAGGATGGCTTTGGGCCACCTTGCACACTTAGTATTTCAGTTTGTGGCCATTGATTATTGTGCTGTCACTGGGCTCCATTTCAAAGAGTCTAGCTCTGTCTCTGTACACCCTCCCTTCAGGTACTTATATACATTGATGAACTCCCCACTGAGCCTTCTCCTCTCCAGGCTGAACAGTCTCAGCTCTCTCAGCTTTTCCTCTTGGGAAAAGCTTTCCAGTCCTTTAATTGTCTTGGTGGCTCCTTGCTGAACTCTCCATCCAGTATGTTCATGTCTCTCTTGTAGTGAGGAGCCCAAGACTGCACGCTGTAATCCAGTTGTTGCCTCACCAGTGCTGAGTAGAGGGGAAGGATAAGAAGCTTGTCTACAGGGGGAACAGAAGGTTGAGAGGAAGGACTTTCATAGTGCTTTGCATTGTTTGTGATCAATCTAACGAATTATTGCCTCCAATTTGCAATTCTTTATCTTACTCTGAGACAACTGTTTCAATTAATTGATGTTGCTGTGGAGTAAGAAATACAACTGACAGTTGCTTATGCACTTATTTAACAGCTATCATGGTTATAAATGTAACTGAAAAATGGAACCATGCTTTGAGTTCTAAAGAGTTTAAATGTCAAGACTTAAATCTCTGTGATAATTTCTTACAAGTAAGCAAATTTTCAAGATTTAGTAATAAAAGGTTTAAGGAACGTGCCTTTCTTGTTAAGAAAAGTCACCCTTAAAAGAGATGCCTCTTAATCAACCCAGGGATAGTCCCCAGAATTATTGTACAAGTGACAGATATTTAGCTAATTCAGACAGTTAAAGATTACTGTTTAATAAATGGTACTTTTCTGAGGTACTAAGTTGTTTCCACATGTGTTTCTTACAACCTCTGCAGTTGTACTGCCCTTGAACTGACTGTCTCATGCAGAAGAGTAAGCCACTGCCTTTTAACAGCTGTGCTGCCATCATCATCAGGGATTCCTCCCCATCTGAGGTCAATAGTGTTTAAGATGCAGTAATTAAAAATCCACCATCTGTCCTGGAGCACAAAACTTCAAGTTTATTTTTTCAGCTCATAAAGCTGTGTTGTAAGGTAATCACAGGATGATGCAGCTGCATCTCTTTTCTGTAGGACAAGCAGGCAGTCTTGATGAATAGGGAAAACATTTACAAATTGAGGGTAAGAAAGACACTCCCGCCCTCTTCCTTCCCCATCTGCCTCCCAAAAACCCCCTTGTGTTCTGTTGCATAACTGTAGTTCCTGAGCTGTAGCTCAGCATCTTACCACTTTTTATTTTGGCTACAGGACAGTTGAATCCACGAGTTTTGATTTGTTGCTGAAGACAGATGATGACTGTTACATTGATTTGGAGGCTGTTTTTAACAGGATAATGCAGAAAAAATTGGACAGGCCGAACATTTGGTGGGGAAAGTGAGTCGTTTGGTTTTTTTTTAACTTGTCTTTAAGACATACCATGTTTTTACTGAAAGGTTTACTGCTTTAAATCTGTTTTCGTGTGGGTTACCCTTTTCTGCCTACGGAAGCTAGTGACAAAGAGCAGGACTTCTGTATGTGTAGAACTTTGAATCTCAGAATACACAAATCAGTCCTTTAAACTTTACAAGTCCTTTACAAACTTTGCAGTGTGCCATTCCAATGAGTGAACTTGAATGTCTTACCTAGTTTCAAAATGTGTTATGTGTCTGCTGTGGTACTTTAAGTAAAAGTATTCCAGCAGTATAATAACATTAGAAGGAAGGTACTTTAAAGTCCATGTATGACAGGCATTGATACCCATGTTGCTGCCGTCTGAAATGGTGTATCTGATTCATGCAGTCTTAAGCAAAGTTTCCCAGCCTCTATCACTTTTGTAAATAACTAGGAGGATCAAATAACACTTCATCCATGGAACGTGGTGCTACACTGGTATGAAATGCTGTGCTGCTGTAATGTTCAGCATAGCACAATGGCACTGCATTGTCTTCCTGGAGGGATGCTTACTGAAGAAGAGCCAGCCTTTGCTGCTGAAGGTGTCTTGCTTCACTAATCTGGTGCTAACTCTTGCTTACTCACAAGGTGTGTCCACTGATGTTGATGATAAGGCAGTCCACTGAGGTTGGGCCATCTGCTGTGCTATGAGAAGCAGAGGGATTTCTAAACAGCACTTTTTCTTAATTAGGCTCACAGGAAAGTTCATGTACTTGAAGTTTTCCATGAAGATGTTTCAGTTGCAGTCTGAACCTCTCCTTTTCCTGGGGTCTATGACAGCTGTTGAGCATAGCATGCTTCATGTTCTAGTAACATATTTATAGGTTTGGCTTAGAATAGCCATTGAATTAACTTAGGAGAATCATAGAATGGTTTAAGTTGGAAGTGACCTCAAAGATCATGTAGTTCCAGCCCCCTGCCATAGGCAGGGACACTTCCCAGTAGAACAGGTTGCTAAAGGCCTCATCCAGCTTAGCCTTCAACACCTCCAGGAGGACTGATAACAGTGTTAGTTGGTTTTGCTGAGTCTTGCTGGAGACATGGTGTGTGAAGATACCAAGAAATCTTACCACGTAACTGATAAAAGAAAGTGACAAGGCGTGCTGGGACAGAAGAGTTGGATAAAGTGCCAACTTTGCTGTGTCTGTGGAGAACTTTATATAGGGGTGACTGACATCTTTAGTGTAAATTCTCCAGTAGTCACAGTCTCCAGGAAAGTGTGAGGTGTGGTGAACAATACAGCGGATTGGCAAAGCAGGTGCCACTCACTCTGGAAGGGGTTGCACCCTAACTGCTGTGACTTCACTATCAAGTGAATTTGGGTATTGGATGTTGACTTTTATCTACTCAGTGCATTAACATGTCAGCTTCACCACTGAATGCAATGTAGTAATAATCTGCCACTCAACTGTAATTACTTCCTTATGGTGCTTTTGTCTGAGATGACAGTTCTTTGTAGCTCACTAAATCCATTTTAGCTGCTTGTGCTCATGACCAAATCTGGGCAATCTTTGAACTGGTTCACAAAAAGGGGGAGAACATGCTGCACTGCCTCAGTTATGCCACATGGCTCTGAGCATGTGAAGTACTTGCAAAGGCAAGAGGAGTGCAACAGCAGCCTGTTGTGAACAGGACAAGCAGAGCCCTTCTTATGACCTAACACAGCAGTTTAGCAGTCCATGATGTGGCATTATGTGAAAGTGACCTATGCCATGCTGATGTGATGGGAGAGACTGGTGACAGAGTACACCAATGGCTTTGTGCAGGCCACTGGTAGTAAGTACAAACTTCCTTGCAGAAGACAACTGCCACAGAGTTTGTTTTTTTTTAATTGTAATTCAGTGATGCCTGCCTTCTTGAAACTTGTATTCATTTGGGAGACAGCTTAGAGAGGGTACAGAAAACCTCAGTACTTTGCCTTGCTACCTCTTTCTTAAGCAGCTGCTTGTTTTATCAGGAAAATAGGTTGTGTAACAGTGCTGTAACTGTGTGCCTGCTGCAGGCACTACTTTCCCGTCATGTCAATTAACCAAAGGAGGTTGGACACAGATGTGCCTGTTTACAGAACACAGGCAAGGACCTGGATCAAAGCCCAGCAGCAGATGCAGATATGCTGAAGACCTGACAGTGTTGTGTTTGTTTCTGTTCTAAGAATTTTCTCTTATTACCCAAGACTGAGATCAAACAAGAGTTACACTTTAAACTGTTGTGTTTGACTAGATGTGTGCTTAGGCTAGGAGCTATAATTAGCATTACCTTCTAGTTCTTCCTCTTGTTACTTCAGTTGTTAGCCTTGCTCATAGGTTTCACAGAAGGAGTTGTATAAACATCTCATGTCTGATGTGGTCTTCAGTTTCAGACTAAATTGGGCAGTTGATCGAACTGGGAAATGGCAAGAACTGGAGTATCCAAGTCCTGCTTATCCAGCTTTTGCTTGTGGGTCTGGCTATGTCATCTCTAAAGACATTGTTCAGTGGCTGGCAAGCAACTCTGAAAGACTGAAGACATATCAGGTATTAAAGCATTGGTTCAGTTTTATTATCTTAAAACTGGTCTGGGGAGCAGCATGTGTACTGGGTAAGTTAGAAAGACCATTGCTTAAGTGTTGGAATCTCCTGGTTAATGCTGGCTTTCTGCAGTGCTTTTGTTTGCTGTGCTTAGTATCTATGCTAGATCAAACCACAACTGTTGTAGACTGAGAACTTCTGGAGCTGTAATCTTGGTTTTTGGGCTGTCTTGCAAGAACAGGACAGATGACAGAATTAATTTAACACCTCTAAAACAGTCAAACAGGTTTTTGTAGTTACCGTTTTTTGCTGCTGGTTATATGATTAAACTTAACTCTAGTTTAAAGTCATACATCATGCTTTCCTGGTGCTAATATCTGTATATTAATTTTTCCTTTTAATGTATTGTCTCAGGGTGAAGATGTTAGTATGGGCATTTGGATGGCAGCTGTGGGGCCTAAGCGATATCAAGTAAGTCTGAAGAAATTCTGCACTTCCCCTAGCAGCCCCCATCCACACCCCCAAAGTTCTCAGAATAGGTCTAGTTGGTGACCTTCACATGAAAGTAAAGATTGGTGAAGACTGGATTCTTTGTAAGGAAAACTGACTGGACTGATTCTGTTTCTAACAGGATAGCCTCTGGTTGTGTGAGAAGACATGTGAGAGTGGTATGCTGTCTTCTCCCCAGTATTCCCCAGAGGAACTGAGAGAGCTATGGAGGTTAAAGGAACTATGTGGAGATCCTTGTAAATGTGAGGAGAGGTGATGGACTTGTCTTTGAAAAGAGGATAGTATATACTGATCGTGGAAAAGTGCACATCTGGATTCATTCTTGGAAGAATAAGGAATATTAAGGTACCTTTTTAATGATGGGTTTCAAGTGAAGTATAACAATATTTGCACATCCCTTTTGATAATTACAAGTGAACTGATACTATTCATTTTCTATAGTATAGATGTTGATCTGACAAAACCCAAAATGTTTAAGATAAAATACTTCTTTTTTATATAAAGTCAAAGACCTACTTGTAATTAATAAATGCAGATAAGTATGCCAACTAGCCTGTCTTTTGTAAAGTACTACTGATTTAACTCAGTGGAGAGCCGTACCATGATGCAGTGGAGAGCTGTCTTGGCACCAGGGCATCTGGTAAGTCCTGCTGCAGGAGCAGGAGCAGGTTCTGTGCTGAGGGGCTCCCTCATCAGGGTCTGGACAGCCAGGGGTTAGGATTTATAGTTACTTTATACCATTGTAATTTTAGATAAAAACAGTATCAAAGTTTGCTTATACCAAATCCTGAAGTACTGCAAATCTAGCCTGATGGGAAAGATTTCTGATAGCTCAATGTGTTATTAGATATGAATTTGAGGATACACAAGTGAGAGTAAAATAAGCTTGAGGAACAGCACACTGAAGAGTGCAAAATAAACAGCAATGGCTTGCAGTAAGTATGCTGAGAACTTATACCATGGTGTGTTAATGCTGTAGGGTAGAATAAAGGTCTGTCAAGAGTTTGACCTTAAATAGTCTAAGGCTGTGTAGGTACTTCTACAATTACTGCTGTTTGACTTTTGTTTGCTTTAAGGTCTTTGGAAGTAGGTGAAAATAAAGAGCAAGTAACCTCTTTCAGTGCAACACTAATTTTGTCCTTTTATAAATAAAGTGATCACAACTCAATCACGTACTCAGTTCAGTCAAAACATTCTCACCACTGCAGTGGCAAGGTAATATAAAATCTTGGAAAAACCATTACCTTGAGCTTTATTTAATTGATTGAAGCACTATTTGGTGTCTCCCATGTAAGACATTAGTCAAAAGCAAATGCTTTCGTGGAGACCAAGGATTAAGTTTAGGAGTTGGAAGCGTTGCATAGCCATCTGGTGGCACACAGGAAAGTGCTATTCCCACGTCTGTGTTCAGACAGGGGCTGTCCATGCTGCCTCACTTCTGCACAGCCACTGTTGACTTTTCCCTCAGTCTTTCAGGAGAGTCCTTTCTTACCACCGTACTAAGACGCAGTCTCCATTTTCTATAGAGTAAAATTGCAAAGGCTTTAAGTCGTTGTCTAGTTCAACTTCTTTTCCTTCCAGCTGGAATAAGAAAGGAAAAACACTTGATTAGATTTAAGCTGAAAACTGTTCATGTAAACCAAACAGAGATTGGGCAGTTGCAGTCAGCAGGGAGGATCTGTCACGTTACAGGAATGAAATTAGCTCCTAAATTACAGCATGAAGACTGCACTCCTTAAGTGAAATCAATTTGGTTAGGTAATATTTTAGAATATTCTGTTGACCTTTAGCAGCATGCAGTACTTATTGTCAAATTACCCATTTTTAACTCACTTTAGAACTTTTGTAGGACAGTTTCAGTTCCGAACCAGGAATTTTAAGAAGGCGATACAGCAATCCTTTGACTCTCTGAACAGTCATGGACTCTGTCGGGGACAAAGAAAGAAAAGTTGTTAGAAAAAAAATGCTGCTACCACTGAGCTGTAGCAGAGTACCAGTGTTTCAACTATACTTGCTTATAGCAAAAGTGAAAGGCTGCGTTGCTGCTTCAGTTCTAACACTGCAATAATCTCTTTTGTAACTGAAACCGTAACTGCTAAGGGAAGTGAACATGGTTTAATCTCTGGTGGGCAGGACATGCTACTACCATGTAAGCACTTTGATCCCATATACCAAATTGAAGTGCTATGGCTTCATAATTTATCTTTTTTGAGATTGTACTTGCTACATGCTAAACTAAGTGACCTTTGGGACACACATCAGTCAGGTTCTGACTACTTGCATCTGGCAACTGGCCCTTGAAGTTTTCATTACCAGGAATTGGCTTTCCCAGCACAAATACATGATTGTCACCGTGGAACTAGTGCTATTCTTAGAAATGGTATTACGTTAATTAGTTCCAGCAGAGTCATAGACTGGTTTGTATTATTAAGTCAGTTACACAAAGGGGTATTTTTTGTAATGGATCTTGAATGAATAAATGCAGCTTGTTTCAGAGGTGATACCTGTGTTTGCAATAGATATACTCAATATTTTGGTTGAGCTGTCACTTCTTTTGAAGCTTTACCTAAAGGCACAGCAATAGTGAGTTATTCCTGTAATACCACACGTTGTACTCAGACAAATATTTTTCTATCAAACATTTTTGTAAAAGCTGTATCTGATTTTATGCAACTTGTGATAATAAATGTGATTTTTATTTTACAATAAAGCCTGACTATGTCTTTTCTCACATACTCCATTCTGACATCTTACCAAAACAGTTTGATTTAGAACAAAGTCTGCTCGTTCTTCCCTCACTACATGCTCTAAAACTTCAAAAGACAAAAAGACAGGTCAGAATCAGATTTCTAGATTAAATACTGGACTTCACTAGAGCTATGGATGACATTGTTAGCTTTTACACCTCCTTGGTTTTTGGTTATCACATCCACCAGGTTTCCTACTAGTTAATTAGCCTTTGATTGTCTCAGACACATTAATCGTGAAATCTGCAGCAAAGGTCAAAAGACAAACATCAACTTTCAGTACTCAAGCTGGATTTAAAGTAAGTATTACAGACCAGAAAAATGACTTGCAAACAAATTCTACCTTTGACATTTCTTTATATGACAGTCTTCAGGGAAGAATTTCCCAGGAGCTGACAAAAACCAGAGGCAGCTGCCATTCTGTAATTCAGTTATTTGAAAAGGAGCTACAACTGTACTGCTTAAACACAAGCCGAGCCTTCTTACCTGGTAGCTTTTTCTCTACTGGCTTCCGTTCAGGTTTCTCAGGACATCTAATTGTCAGAGCTTAAGGAAGAACAACAAGGGATTAGTAAATGCTCTGTCAGGAGCACAGTGTCTTTCTAGTCTGTTCTTATTAAAAGTTGTTTTCCCTATCTCAGCCTGATCTGAAAAAAACGTGGCATACATCTGAGCAGCTAAGACAGGAAAAATGAGAAGTAACATTATTAATCAGGATTGTATGTGTCTTTGTTAAATCAGGGGAACTATTTTAAAGGTGATTTTATAATACTTAACATCTAGTTAGCTTTTTTAAAGTAGCTTGCAGTAGATGGAAACCTCTCGCTCAGTTTAAAGCAAGTTTTTGACCTTCATTATCTCAAAGGCACTATACAAACACATTTAAAAGGAAATTGTTAGCTTAATTCTCTAACAGACATTAAAAGAGAAACCCATGAAATGGGTTTGTTATGTCTAGCCAACTAGATTCCTTGGTATGTTCAGTCTTCCACCTAAATGCATTAGAATGTAATGCTTTGTTGTATTATTTTGCCCATGGAATTAAAAAAATCAGCTCTATCAACCTGGAAACAAAGCTAAGTTAATTTTTAAGTCTAAGATGTAATCTATTCTAAATATGTACACAGCTTTAAATACCAAACATACACGTATTTTTTTAACCATCTTAAAGTTAAGAAGCTTTAAAATACTGCCAGAAAACAGTGCAGCTACTGAGGTTAAAATCACAAATGATTTCTGTAGGGAAGTTATTTGCAATGTCAGAATGGGAGGTTTTGATTACTTCTATTGTACACTAAGTCTTAATTAATAAAGTAATTTGGCTTGGGTTGAAGGGGAAATGAGATACTCTAGATACCTGCTTCTGTGTACTCTTAACTTACTGATATAGTTCAGAGAAGTATTACAAGCTGGAACTCTGTGATGTCTCAAAGGCTTTTGAACCTCTTGTTCTCCATGTACACCCAGAAAATACTAAGCTCATAAAATACTGTAAATGGAGAAAGAACAATTTTGACCATTCCTGGCCTCTTACTCAGAAGCTGATTTTTCAGGGTCAAAGGCTGTTGTCCCTTCAGTTCTCCTTCTTCAGGTGCACCATATTCTGTGTGAAGGATAGTGCACATAAACATGAACCCTTCAAAAACTCAGCAGTAGACCTAAGAGTACTGTGGTGCTAGATGAGGCATGAACCTGATGCCTCAGTTCCCTCAGCAGCTAGGACCCTGATCAGGCTCCTGAAATGCAAAGCGCTGCAGACATGAGCCTTGACCAATTGCAATTGCTAGAGCACTGAGGAAGGTGCACAGGCATGTGGGATGGAGCAGATGACAGGCACAGGGAAGGGCTGCTTATAATCCCCACTGTAAGAAAGCCCCAGGGAGAGAAAGTGACTGCCTGCTCACCAGTGGAGTTACAGGGTAAATACTCCCAGGTATCACCCCTGAGGCACTGAGCCCAAGTTCCTGAGGCAGTGGCGCCTGGAAGCATGCAGTATTATGCAGCTGCCCCACAAAAGCAAAGCCATTTGCACACAGACCTGCCAGCAGATGGACTTTCCTTAGGCAGCAGAAGCAGGCAGGAAACATCAGGGTGAAGAGAAACTGAAGAGAGGTCAAATCAGTGCTTCCACAACACCAGGAGTGAGGAAATGGTAGTTTTATGGTACTTGTACTTACTGAGACAAAGAAATGGGTATCTGGGATGGGCAGCAAGAAATTCTTCACTTGGTTTGTTTTTCTCTGGGTTCCAATTCCCACCAGCTGCTAACCAGTCATTTCCAAATATTTTGCGATAATCAAGCTCTGCTCCTCTCCTTTCAGCAGGAAGGATCTGTACAGACACAGGAATGGTCTATTATATAATTACACATTTTCTTCTCTAGAAAGCTGCAATTAACGACACCAACTCCTTGTTCTTAAGAGTACCAACCCCTCGTTACAACCCCTACCTCCATGTATTAACTGATCCATGAAATCAGATCTAAGCAAAGATGCTACTGTGTATGATCACACAGGGATGTTTTTGTAGACATGGAACACATGCTGCTTCTGCTCTCTTTTACAAGACAGTTTGATTTGGGTTAGATGATGCTACTACAGAAGGCAAATGCTTGCATTACCATCACAAAGAGATTTAACTGTACTCCTTTTTCTTTCTTTTTTTTTTTTTTTTTCCCAGTTCAAGTTTGCTTTTTTTGTTTGTATGTATATCAGCCCTGCAAGTTAAAATGACTCATGCACTTGAAAAAAATGCCATCATTCCTGCACCTTGTCTTAGTGCCCATTTTGTTAGCATTCACGCACAGGGCTGAATCTTGTAGCCCTGCTGAGTGCATCATTGACCAGGTGATAGCGAAGTTGGCACTTTACCTTTCCTGCACCCAAGCAAACAGTAATCTTAAAGTGAAAACAATTCCTCAGGCAAAGACACTATGTTTTTCCCCACAGTCATGCTATTTGTTGAAATACCACATACCTCAGACTTATTCAAAACCTCCAACTGACTTATTTTGGCAATAATTAGTTGTCTCAGAGTCTCTGGGTTCTTCTCCGTGTCCATAAAAGGGTTATTGTGACACTGCAGTGACCTCAAACTTGGCAGTTTATCAAGCTCATTGATGGATGACCACTGAAATGGCACAGTCTTTTGAGGAAACTTAAAATATTCTTCATTTCAGAACAATACACAGCAATGTTAACTTTTCATGTACAGTAACCATGACCAAACATTTGGTAGGCAGAACCAAGTACTTTAAAATTCAGTTAAGGAAAATATTGCACTATGTTTAATAACTAAAAAAACCCAGCCAACCAACCAACACCACCACCACAAAACCAAGCAAGGAGCTGCTCAGCATTAGTGTTAGGTCATTAGAATTCTACAAGAGGAATTCGAGGCAGCAAAGGGATACCACAAGTTACCATAAACACGTTTAACAGAGGTGTTACAAAATGCTTTTTACATTTTAAAATTGCACCTCTGTGTCGACCAAGGTAGTCAATAGTTAACCTCAGGATCTAACATGTACAAAGAAACTTTAAGTAAACTGCTAGTTACTCTTAAACAAAGAGATGAGTATTTACAAAATATGAAACTATCCTCCTCAAACTGACCTGTGATATTTTATTGTCTTGTACTGCAAGGTGCTTCAGTGAAGGAAACATTTTAGTCTTGTATCCTAGGAAAAAGAGCAAGTTTTCAAGGTAGTAGTGCAAACTTGAAATAAACACAATTATTTAAGCTAGAAATAAATTGCCCCTTTCACATACCAAATCCAGCATCAGGGAAGTATATAGAAGATATCCCAGTGTTTCTAAGGATTAGCTGTTCTAATCTGAAATTGAGTAGATAAAACGGTTACTGTACTTGGGAAGGTTTTGGAGTTTTTTGGTAAAGACATAATCTAACAACAACAACAACAAATTATTAAACAAACTTTGGAAGTGATGAATAATAACTGACAAATGAACAGCATCAGCACACATGGTAGCCAGACCTCAGTGGAGTGTTCAGGGAATACATTTATTCAGAGACTAAGTGCACTAATTTCAAGCTTTCGGAACAGCTCCAGGATTTAAATGGTGTGATGTCTGCACTGAACACTGAAAGAAAGGAAAACACAGCTGATAAACATGTGGCTCACTGGTGGGGCCACAAGTGGAATTTTGGTGTCTCTGATCATGGGAATGTTTATGCGGCACTGGGCCTGCTGGGGACAGAGTTCAGCTGTCTTGGGGCAGAAGGATTCTTGCACCTGACTTGGCGAGGCTCACTGATACGACTTCAAGTTTAAAGCGAGAAGGGGATAAAACCAAGCTCACTGGAGATGAGCCTAGGGGTGGCACGCTCATGTCAGGGCATCCTGAAATCAATAGCCCAGCTCAAGTGCACCTATACCAATGCAAGCAGCATAGGTGCAAGAGAAGGAACTAGAAGCCATTGTGCAGCAGGACAGCAATGAATGGTTGTAAGCTCTTCAGAAGGGATAGGCAGGGAAGAAGAGGTGGTGGAGTGGCACTGCATTAGGGGGTGTTTTGGTTGTGCAGAACTCAACAACTGACGGTAAGGTCAAGTGCTTATGGATAAGGATTAGGGGAAAGGCCAACAAGGCAGATATCCTGTTGGGAGTCTGTTACAGACCACTCAACCAAGATGAGGAGGCTGATGAAGCATTCTAAAGGCGATTGGGTGAAGTCTTCAAATTGCCAGCCCTTGTTCTCACGGGGGACTTAAATTTACCCCATGTTTGCTGGAAATACAACACAGCAGAGAAGAAATAGTCTAAGAGGTTCCTGCAGTGTGTCGAAGAGAACTTTCTGACACAGCTGGTAAATGACTCTGTTAGAGAAGCCACCTTGCTAGACCTGATGCTTACAAACAGGGAAGGACTGGTGGGTGATGGGGTGGTCAGAGGTCATCTTGGTGATCATGAAATGATAGAATTCTTAATTCTTGGTGCAGTGAGGAGAGCAATCAGTAAAACCCACTACCATGGACTTCCAGAG
>VWYK01103064.1:0-31030 GCA_013399775.1 Semnornis frantzii
CCAGCCACTGACATGCTGTGATTCTAAAGAACCTTGTTCTTCTGACACTTGTATTCTATAACATCTCTATGTGGTTGCATAGTCTCCAAGGAGAGACAGCATCTCTCTTCTGTGCAGCACTCAGCCTGCTCTCTTTGCTCCAACAGAATGGATGCCAAACAAGACCTGCTGTCATTGATACCATAGTGGAAAGTGCTTGGATATTTTGTGAGATATAAATAGGTAAGTCAAGTTGTTAATATATTCATGTTTCTAATTTGTCTTCTACAGTTCTGTTAAAAGCAAGTATTTTTGGACAGAGCTGTCTATGTTCTTTATCTGCTCTCATTCTAGCTGACAAAACCTGCAGATAAAGGACTTTTTTGTCATTGTACCTGCCAGCCATGAAAATATTCAGAGGTAGTTTTGAATGTTGCAGCCAAAACTGTGTAGAAATGTTATTCTTTGACAGGTTAATGAGCTAAATAATGGTTTGTGTTTCAAACTGTTCCCCTCTGATGATACTGCCTTCAGCAGGCCAAAAGCAGTTTGCTGAAGTCTTCTTGTTGCCTGAAAATACTTTTACAATGCTTTTCCTAGTTCCTGAAAACATGGGCTTGGCCACAGCTGTTACAAAATACAAGCAGCAGTCGTTTGAACTAAGTTTGAGAGAAGACCTAGATAAAAATACCTTTTTTGTTTGTTTCTTTCTTTTTGTTTTTTGGGGTTTTTTTTTGTCAAATGCAGGAAGGAAAGGATTTACAGTAATGAGAGAACCTATAATTGCAATGACATTCTTTATTTCAGGTTATTATGCAAGCAGAACAGCACAGGTCAACTGTCATCTAATTCGTCTGATAAAGGAAGCAAGAATTGGACAGAAGTCTTGAACTGAAGGTTGTGCTTTACAGTTTTCCTGCAAGCTTTCGTTTTAGGAACTGCTTTGTCATCCAGCGCCTTGCAAGCAGCATGTGTGAGTTCTTTTGTGGTGAAATCGACTCCATAGGTAGGTGTAGCTGTTGCTTTGCCATCCAGATTCAATGTTGCAGTTTATTCTAGAGTAGAAACAGAGAGAGTGAATGAACGTTAAACTGCCACAATGAGTGACAGAAGTGCTTGTGTGGTGCTCCCGATGCAAGAAGGACATGGGACTGTTAGAGTGGGTCCAGATGAGGGCCACAAAGATGATCTGAGGCCTGAACTACCTCTCTTATGAAGACAGGCTGAGTCTTGGGAGAAGTGAAGGCTTTGGGAGAGACCTTATAGCAGCTTTCAGATATTTGAAAGGGGCTACAAGAAAGCTTGAGAGGGACTTTTTACAAGGTATGTAGTGACAGGATGAGGTGGAATGGCTTCAAACTGGAAGAAGCTCAGTTTAGATTAGACATCAGGAGGAAATTCTTCTCCCTGAAGATGGTGAGGCTTTGGAACAGGTTGCCTAGAGAACTTGTGGAGGCTCCAAGACTGGGAGTGTTGAAACCCAGGTTGGATGGGGCCTTGAGCAAGGTGGAGGTGTCCCAGCCCTCCAGCCTTTGTTGCTCAAAAGATCTTACTGTTAATTTAAAAGGTTCTCATTTATAATGTGAGGAGGGTAGAGTTAGGCCAGATATTTGGAAGAAGTTCTTTACAGTGAGGGTGGTGAGAGAGTGGAGCAGGTTGCCCAGGGAGGTTGTGGCTGCTCCCTCTCTGGCAGTGTTCAAGGCCAGGTTGGATGAGGCCTTGAGCAGTCTGGTCTAGTGGAAGGCGTCCCTGCCTATGGCAGTGGGGTTGGACCTAGATGATCTTTAAGGTCTCTTCCAACCCAAACCATTTTGTGATTCTGTGGAATATTTTCAAGGGAAAACCCTTTCAAAGGATGAGGCAGCTGATGTGAACAAGAGTAAAGGGAAGGTTAGGTCAGTGTCAGACTGTCTCTCTAGCCAGACTAGAAGCATGGCAGGAATTGATGAGGATGGGGGAAAAGTCACTCTTTGGTGTATCCTTTTCAATCTTCCATGCCCTGCTGTGAGCTTTGGAGAAGCTGCTAAGGGACAAAGGATAAAGCCTTCTAATGTAACACTATTGAAGATGAGATCTTTGGGTGATGCACTGCACAACCTCCTTGCAGATGGGAGCTTCATATGGGAGGGTGATACGATAGGCCTTCTGTGAATCTGCAGTCACTGAATTTCTGAATCCTCTTCAGGTTTTATTTCTGTGGGGATAATTCAGCCCTGCTTTATGGGAGATGAGGTTCTCCAGAATGAAATGTCACTCAGGCAGATCACAGACCTTCATAACAACGAAACTCCATCATATAAAGCTGGGTTTGGATTATGGTTTTGGGTTCCCCACACATACCTCCCGTAAGAATGTATATTATAAGCCAGCATTATCTAAATCCACAAGAGAAACTTCTTCTGTGGAGAGAGGAGGTGTGACCTCCTTGCTACACATAGAGCTGTAAAATGCATTCATCCAGAACAGCACAATTCATCTTAAGAGGTCTCAGCTTCCTCTCCATTGCTAGCAGTTCATTATTGCTTTTGGAAGGAGGAGAGGAGTAGAAGGTGTCCAGATCTCTGGCATGCCAGACACCTCACCAGAAAGAGTCTGCCAGGAAAGGCAGTGTTTTTATGTCTTGCCCCATTAGTGCAGGTAAGGTGGAAGTGCTGCAGTAGCAGAAGTGGGGTAACAGTAACATGGATAATCAGTGGCCAAGTGGGTCTTACCATATAACTCAGTAGCTGGCTCCTGGGTTGGTTCTTTGCTTGGCTCCTGGGTTGGTTCTTTGCTTAGCTCCACACTTGGCTTAGGAGTGGATTCAGTACTTGGCTCTCCACTCAGCTCCCAAGTGGCCTGTTCACTTTCTTGCACTCCAGTGTTCCAAATTTGCTCCATACCCTCCTCCTTGTATGGGTCCTTGCTGTAGTCCAGAGGGAGCTCTGTGCTTGGCTGTGTGCTGTGATCTCTTCTCTGCTCCACACTTGTTGCCTCAAGCACAGAGGTAACAGGAGTACCTAAAAATAAAATGAATTTGCATGGATGAAGAGGATGGTTTGAAAAGCCAAGTTACTTTTAGGGATATTTGGATATAGAATCACAGAATGGTAGGGTTTGGAAGGGACCTACAGAGATTGAGTCCAATCCTCCTGCAAAGCAGGACCGCTTAGAGCAGGTCACACAGGAATGCATCCAGGTGAGTTTTAAAGGTCTCTAGAGAATGAGACTCCACAACCTGTCTGGGCAGCCTCCTCCAGAGCTCTGTCAGCCTCACAGTAAATATTTTTTTTTCTCATGTTGAGAAAGAATTTCCTATGACTGAGTTTATGTCCCTTGCCCCCCCATCCTATCACTGGGTATCACTGTAAAGAAACTGGGTCCAGCCTCCTGACAGCGACTCTTCAAATATTCGTAGATGTCACTAAATTCCTCTCTCAGTTTTCTGCAAACCAAACAGCCTCAGGTCTCTCAGTCTTTCCTTATAAGTGCTCCTGTCCCTTCATCATCCTTGTATCCCCCCATTGAACTCTCTCCAGTAGTTCCCTGTCCCACTCGAACTGTACATGCTTGCTTTTGTGGGTCAGAAAGCCCAAGTACGAGAGGAGTTTGAGAAGGGAGAACAAATAAATCTGGGAATAAGTGCACTCTGGAATGTGAATCTTACCTGAAACTTCCAAAGATTGATTCTTCCAATGTTTTTCACTCACCTTGTGCCTTGAGCAGCTCGACCACCATCAGAGACAGCAGTGCTGAGAGGATTGTCATCATCTTCTGCATGGTTTCCTGAATGCCGCGTTAAGCAGGAGGGTTTGGAGGGGAAGGTGAAATGTGCAGTGGGTGGCAAGCTCAGAGTATTTAAAGGCAATCTCGGACCTCTGTGTGCTGTGGCACCTTCCTGGAAATAGCAGGTTGCAAAAACAGCATCCAAATTGCATTCTCCAAATGAAGTTGGGGCCTGTCAGGGGCTGTAATCAATCAGTTCCTGCCACTTGCGACAGGCTGAGATAACCTTTACCACAAGTAGCAAAGGACACTGGGGCCAGAGAAGTGGGGCACTGGTGGCCCCAGATTGCGGTGGCACTGACAGTGGTGTCACTGCATGCCTCTGGCAATGCTGGTTTCTCAAGGCAATTGATCCTGCTGGTATTGAATGAGGAGCTTCAAAAATCCTTTGATATGACACTTGACAAATTGAAGGAGCCTCCTAGTAACAAGTGAAAGGTGACCTGTGACTAAATGTGCAGCTGGCTTCTGCCTTGTGAGGAGCAAGAGAACTGTGGTGTGGGGGTTAAGGCTGGATGAGCATTTCAGTGGGCAGCCTTCCTTTTTCATTGTTTGAACCTGTGTGTTTGTGCTCCTGTGTGTCAAGCCTGTGCTGTTTGGGGCAGTATCTCAGCCCCGAAGTGATGCATTTGAAAGGTTTGGACAGAACCAGACAAATCTCCAGAGAGGAGCCAGCTCCTTTGTGTGGTTAAATCAGCAAAGCACAATCATTGTCCCAAGGGCCATTTCTGATGCAGAACAAGATGCTCTGTGTGCATGGATG
The DNA here is from genome assembly GCA_013399775.1 of Semnornis frantzii. Lineage (NCBI taxonomy): Eukaryota > Metazoa > Chordata > Aves > Piciformes > Ramphastidae > Semnornis > Semnornis frantzii. The sequence goes on from VWYK01103064.1 coordinate 4,508, forward strand.
CACTTCCCCGGGATCTTCCCCATCGCCTCTCATTGCTAACCAGGGAACTGGGCCGTGGCAAGGCACTGGAAGGGGGTGGCAAATGTAACTAGATTAGTTATGGCTTGGGGTCTGCTGGGGCAGCAGTGGACTCAGGTCCACGTGCTCTGCTCTGTGGTACAGATAGAGAACTGTCAGGCTGGTTCTGTAGATCACGTTCAGATGAGTGTGTGGTGTAATTGCTGTAACTAGCAGTTCTGCAATAATTACCAGAACTGGGTTAATGTCAGATCAACGTAAAGGAACTCAGAATCTGGCTCTCTAAGATTATTCCCCCCCTCCCCGTTTCCCTGATTTCACTTGTTTAATATTGCATCAACTTAGTTTTTCAGCACAGTGTTTCTTTCAAGTTGCTTCTACCTCTAGGGTTTGCCTGAGGCATTATTCTTCTAATCAAGCTTTTTATGGTGCAACAGAAGGATTTTATTTTTTTTTCTTGAAGTAAAAAAGAAAAGCTGGTGCCCATGAACTCCTACAGATACGTGGCTGCTGCAGCAGATGCCTCCTGTGCTACTAGTTTCAGCTGAAGGTTGATGTCTAATAAGGTTTTTTTCAAGTGTGAATGGAAGATTTTGTTGCCAACACACCTGTAAGAGGTAACAGCCTGGTTAGGTTAGGTTAGGTTAGGTCCTAAGTCTGGTGATTTTTGTCTGCAATGAGAAGGATTCCTCAGTATAGACTAAGAACTCTTGGTTTTCATTCTTGGAAATGCTTTTCTAACACATTGTGAAGTGGTGGCCCTCCTATTTGTGAAGAAGAGTAAACAACGGTGTTGTTGATTCTCTTACTCCTACTGAGTTACTGCTGTGCAAGGAAAGAGAAATTGTCTTGCAAGTCCTTCAGTGGATCTTGCATTTATTACTAAAGTTTTTATCCTCCCTTCTCCCAAGGCTCACTGAGCAGAGTTGCTCATCATGCTCTTCCCAAATGTCTCCTTGTGTGATTGTTAAAGTTTCTAGCAGTGCATTTAAGCATTTTAAGGCAGAGTATTAATCAGAGGCTGCCACATTACATAGGTTATGTGCATGTAATATAAAGACTGCCTCAAAATTCTTCATTTTTCTTTGGGCATCAGCTTCTGGCCACCTTTGCAATCTGGACACTAAGGTAGATGGATCCTCAGTCAGATTGGCTTATGTTAAACATATTGGCTGCAATCCTTTCTTGGACTAGTGTAGGAGAGAAAGATGTTGATCCTCATTTGGGTGTCTAACCTCAAATGTAGCTGGTCATTTTCAGTGCTGTTAGAACACTAACTGCTGTTAGTGTTTCTTACACTGTTGCTTGGGTTTTTTGGGGGGCAGGGTGATTTTTAGTTTTGTGATCTTACCAAAGGAGGTAATCTGGGAGGTTGTTTTATTTACAGAAGTAGTCTTGGTGCCAAGCACCTGTGAGATTAGATTGCACAACACAAGACAGAAACTACTGTTTTAAAATGAAACTTTTTTTTTTTGTGAGCAGCAAGGACCAGATTTTCTGGAAAGGTGAGGGATGTTAAGACAATTTCATTCTTTTCTTGTGAGCTGAGGGTTGCAAGTGCCCTAGGGCATCTTGTGTCAGATCTAAGTATTTATGTTTTGGGAAAAGGGTCTCTGGTGGTGTCCTTTCAACTGTTTTATTTGTATTCTGCAAAGATTTTTTTTTTTTATTTTTTTCTTTTTTTTTTTTTTTAATGGAGATTAGCTCTGGAGAAAAAGAAAGACTAATTCTGTTTCTTCAGAGTCAAGTTCCACAGAAGAAAAGGAGTTTTGTGCACTGTCCTTACTACTTAATGTTCCAGCAAGCTTCATGGAGCTAACCTCTTGCTGATGTTGTTTTGGATTGTCAGTAAGGCATATACTGGCTTTTCCTGGAGAGTCTGGGAATAAATCTAAAGTCAGGATCTTCTGTTTGTAGATAAGGGTAGGTTGAGTTACACAGCAGCAGCTCTAAATAGAACTATTTGAGATAATGTTTTCTGATTCAGACCAGACTTTGAGCACTACCTGGGACTCAGCCACCTTTTTGCCTGGAAGTAAAACATGTAATTTATGAAGATGAGTAAGTTTTGATTGCTTCCCAGCTGGGGATACTGAGGCACAGACAAGACTGCAAGACTAAGTGAATGCTAATTTGCTGCCTCTCTGGGATATGTCAAAATATTTATCTCAGGTTTTCCAGAGGTGAGGTGGGGGAAAGCCACAAAGAAGAGGTGAAGGAGGTCATGAGAGAGAGAAAGATGTTATGGAAAGTTAACAAACCTGTGGTGGTTTGGGTGTGTGCTCTCTGTAGGTCGCGTCTGCAGTTCAGTGTAGAGTAACTCAGCAATGGTAAAGTTGAAACAGGTCCTGCTGTCCTCCCTTGAGCCTTGCACAAAGCTGATGTCCACTTCTATCACAGGGAGGGTAAAGAAACCATGTAGTGAGCTGTTAGTGGATGATTTGCCCACAGGGAACCCTTCTTTCTAGCTGTCATTAATGAAGTGTTTGGGAAGGCCCCAACCCCCTCTTTGTCTCTGATCATTGTAGGCCTTATTTGGGTTGTCTCATTCTCTCCAATAGCATCAAGTGCTCTGGGAATCCTGTTACATTTTTTGCCTTATTAAAATCTGATGACAGTGATTTCCATGAGCTAATGATGGAAAAATGAATGAAATGGTTGAGGAATTAATCCATGATCCACAGCAAATAGCAAGGTGGAGAGCTGATCTTCGCAAAAAAGCTGCTGGAAGTCAACTTTTCCTGTGTGTCCTTATTTCTCTTGACATTCCAGAGATGGCTTTGATGTTTAACTGGCTCAGTCTGTGCAAGAAGAATATCCAACTTCCCAAGTTAAGGCAGCTTTAGGTCACTTCTTTGTGTAGAAAAAAGGTGATCTAATTCTGTTTTACTTAAATGGTCATCTCCTAGGAGTGGCTTATGCAAGTTCTAAAGAGAATTGTGTACCATCTATTTAACAACCAGGTACTGTGAAACCTAGTCATTAGGTAATGCAACCTCATGTGGTGTTACTAGTTGAATGTAATGGAAATACTGGAGATTAATAAGATACAGCTCCTCTAAAGCTGTAAAGACATGGAGGGTGATTTATACTTTGCCTTTTTCTGCTCAGTAATTCTGTTTATAAGAGCATGGCAAGCTGGGAGCAGCATGAATATGTGTAGCCCTTGGTTCTTCTGTGGAAAGCTGTCACACTGCTTCAGCACTTCACTTGGACTTCCTGTGCATTGTGCTAGCTGAAGGAGTGAAGAAAAGTGAAAGAACAAGCACATGTTTCTGTACTTTTCCTGCCTTTTATTGGGGGATACTCTAAGACATTCAAAACCCCTGGACATATTCCTGTGTGACCTACTCTAGATGATCCTGCCCTGGCAGAGTGGTTGGACTAGACTGCCTTTCAAGGTCCTTTCCACACCCTAATGTTCTGTGATGCTGTGAATTTTGGTGATGTACATTTGAATTCTTACATCAGAACTGATAAAAAAGCCTTTCCAGAAGCTCCTGCTTAATTTTGAGAGGTGTGATTTGGTAGAACTTGAATTGAATTGAGTTGTGAGTTCCATGGATTGAACCTGGGTAAAATAATGAAAGATCATTCAGCCAGCTTACCTGACAAAACAGAGATGCCCCTCAAAAAGATAGCCTTGATTCCCTCTCCTTTTCTGCTGTGCCCCTGTGCTTTCTATTTTTTTTTTTTTTTGTTACTGGTGGTGCTCAACTGCCTCCTGGGGAGCTGATTCAACTTGCTAACATAGCAGGAAAATAAAGTTTTCTGCCAGATCGAAGAGTTAAAACACTTCAGTAGAAATATGATGAGCACTGGAGCTGATGTAAGGAAGCAGGGGAAGCACATGGCTGAGAACAGTCATGTCAGTGAGCTGCTTGGTCACCTTACTTGTTTGCTTCATGGCTGGAAAGACTAAATGGCAATGCTGGGCTGCAGCTACTCTTTTCTTTGCCTGTGTAAGGACAAGTTGATGGTGATGAGTCCAAATGGAGCTGCTGCTGGTGGTTTTAAGCCAGACACAGTAATACTGTCTCAGGGTCTGGCTGCAGTGGACTTGGCAGCACCAGATAAAGCTGTGGACTGCAGGGTTACAGGTCTGAAACACCCTCAGGGCTTCCCCCTAAGCCTCATTGTTCAGTGGAAACTCTCAGTGCCACCCTCCCTGGCCTTGCCCACAGTTACTGGCAGTGCCGGGACTGACATTTGAGAGCAGGCAAAGCAGGTGAGTTTGCAGCGGCATTCTGCTAGGGAAGGCAGACAAAGGGGATTGCCAGCGCATGGATTTGGTAGTGTGCTTGTGAGCTTTTCTTGCTTCTGTCAAAATGAACACTTCCATGCTGTACTTGTGTTTCACATCCTTTCATGTCCCAGCAGTGTCCTTTCTGCTTTTCCTCTCTGCGTCTCTTCTCCCATGGCTGTTTTCTAAATGCATGTCACTCACTGTTTCACACATAAGACAACTTCAGTCTCACTTCTCTTGCAGACAACTGTCTTTGGTTCAGGAGGGAAGGAACTCCCCTGAACTTTGCCAGGGTGGAGTGGATAGAAGTATTTTCTTATCTGTAGAACTTCAGACTCTCAGCTTTCTGCCAGAGGGAAGAAATACTTAGGGACAATGTGACCCTATTCAACTGTTGAGATCTTTGGCTTACCAAACAGCATATTTGACCCCTTAGTGCCATGGCTTTCCACTGCCTTTGGGAACTTTTCTGAAATGAAATGCTTCATGTAGGGAAGGATCTATGGAAAATAGGGTCTGGAGAATAAATCTGATGAAGAGTGACTGAAGGAGTTGAGGCTGTTTAGTTTGAAAAAGAGGAGGCTGTGAGGAGATCTCATCGTTGTCTACAGCTACCTGAAAGGACGTTGTGGAGAGGCTGCTGCTGATCTCACAGGCAGTTAGTGATAGAACAGGAGGGAATGGCCTCAAGCTGCAACTTTGCAGTTTAGGAGCTGGATACTAGATGTGGGCTTGGATATCCATGGATCTAGCTCAGTTTGCACTTATGGAATGTGCTGTTTATCTTTGAATGCAGGGCTGCATGAGTGTGAAGGATGTGTAAGCAGTCAAAGGGACAGCTTGCATATGTTCAAAATGTGTTTTGTGGAGCCTTGTTAATCCATATGAGCCCATCAGAAAGACAGGGTTACTTGAAACATCTGCCAGTATCACAGAATTGTCAGGGTTGGAAGGGACCCCAAAGGTCATCTAGTTCCACCCCCTCTGCCATGGGCAGGGACATCTCACACTAGATCAGGTTGCTCAGAGCCACATCCAGCCTGGCCTTAAAAACCTCCAGGGATGAGGCTTCCACCACCTCCTTGGGCAACCTGTTCCAGTGTCTTACCACCCTTCTGGTGAAGAACTTCTTCCTAACATCTAGTTAATTCTCCTGCGCTCTAGCTTGGATCCATTCCCCTAGTCCTATCACTACCTGACATCCTAAAAAGTCCTTCACTTTCTTGTAGGCCCCCTTCAGATATTGGAAGGCCACAATAAGATTTCCTTGGAGCCTTCTCTTCTCCTGACTGAACAGCCCAAACTCTCTTGGTTTGTCCTCATAGCAGAGCTCCAGCCCTCTGATCATCCTTGTGGCCCTTATCTGGACATTTTCCAGCACATCCAGATCTTTCTTGTAATAGGGGTTCCAGAACTGGACACAGTACTCCAGGTGGGGTCTCACAAGAGCAGTGCAGAAGGGGAGAATCACCTCTCTGAACCTGCTGGCCACACTTCTCTTGATGCAACCCAGGATACAGGATCAGTGACCACATCATCAGGGTGTTTGTACGAGACGGAGGTCATCCACCTTCAGCTCACTGCCCTGATCTGTACCCCAGCTCAAGAAGGGCTTGTTTTCTCTGGGGAGAGGAGGGTGGTATCAGTAAAGAACTCAGTGATCATGTCTTTTGGGATGTTTACCAAAGAGGCCATGCTAAGGCAATAACAGGTTCTGTACAATGTCGAGATCTCTCTCTTTCCCTCTGCCTTTGGTCTAGATAGTCATAAAGCTTTCAGTGGGATCGCTGTTTCTTGTTCCTACCTTCAGTGTAGGAGTTGGCTGTGTCAGGCCTGATTCTTCAAATCATTCTGTTTGCCTACTATCAGCAGACAGGTGGATCATAGAACTTAGAAATTTCACTCCTCCTTATCTGTCTTTCCTTGGGGTCAAAAGCTTTGATAGACACCAGGAAGAGAGGCTGGGCAGCCCATGTGTTTTCCTGCCAGCCTGCGCCCTCTTGGCTGCTTGGGAGAGCCTTTCTGCCTAAGTATTGAGACAACAACTGACCGACAGTCTCCACAGACCTCAATTCCTGATCGTGAGGTGGGAGTAGAAGAGACTGGCTTGTTCAGTCTAACAAGTACAGGACAGAAAGTGACCTGTTTTGCCACTTCACAAACATGTCAGGAGAGTAGAGTCTGCAGTTTTAGGTGTTGACAGAGGGCCAAAAACTTTATGTTCATTTAGACAGGAAAAGGAGGAGAACTTTGCAAGAGCTTTTGTAGAGGAATAGCTGTTATCATCTGTGGTGAGCCAGTAGGGCAATGTTCACAGAATCACAGAAACATTCAGGTTGGATAAGACCTTCAGGATCACCAAGTCCAACCAATATCCCTACTCTACAAGGTGCACCCTAAACCATATCCCCAAGGGTTGGTGTCTCCACCACATCCCTGGGCATTCCAATGCTTGACCACTCTTGCTGGGAAAATTTTCCTGAAGTCCAGTCTAAACCTACCCCGTGGCAGCTTGAGGCCATTCCCTCTTGTTCTATCACTAATTACCTGTGAGAAGACAGCAGCAGGAGTCTCTCCACAGCATCCCTTCAGGTAGCTGTAGACAGCAATGAGGTCTCTCTGCCTCCATTTTCAAACTAACCATCCCCAACTCCTTCAATTTCTCCTCATAAGATTTAGTCTCCAGGCCTTTCCCCAGCTTCGTTGCCCTCCTCTGCACTGGCTCCAACATCTCCACATCCCTCTTGTACCGAGGTGACCAAAATTGAACAAAGTACTCAAGGTGTGGCCTCACCAGAGCAGAGTACAAGTGGACAATCACCTCCCTACTCCTGCTGGACACAGCATTTCTAATACAAGCCAGGATGCCACTGGTTTTCTCTGCCACCTGGGCACACTGCTTGCTCATACTCAGTTGCGTGTCTATTACAAACCCTCAGGTCCCTTTCAACTAGAGAGCACAGTCATGGGGATTTCTGTTGAGCAAAAGCATTAAGGGAGTATATTAAGGAAGAAATACTCTTTGGCTGAAATGTAGGTATCAGATGATCAGCTAGGAGAGCTGTGGTTTTCTGCTGCTTTGCTTGGACTGGAAACTGAGTGCCTGCCATGCAGCGTTTGTCTAATGCAGGCATAAGAAAACCCTGATGGATTCTCCCATTTGTGTGGTACTGAAAGAGTTAAGAGGAAACTCTTCATCTCTGCTCAGCCTAGCAGCATCCAGTTCAAAAGATAAAAGCACCCCTCAGCATGACCAGGCTGCAAAGTGTATTTGAAAATAAATTCTTTAATGCCAATTGTCATTATGAATTTATTTTCGAATACGTTTTGCAGTTTGCTCATGCTGAGAGGTCCTTTTATCTTTGTAACTTCCAGACTGTGGGGCTGAACAAAATAGGTAGCTTTCCTTTTAAATAAAGTGGAAAGTATTGGAGCAAGATTATATCTGTCACAGATTATAATATTTATATGTATTTCTCATCAAGCCCAGATTCCCCAGGGACCCTCAGATTCGCATGAGGTCTCAGAGTCCTGGATTTTGCATCTGGCTGTGTGATTGCTTTAATGGAAGACTGTGCTGTTTGCATTTACTCTTCTGACACTCCGTTACACTTGGTCAGATGTACATAAAAGACAGTCTAAAGCTGTTTATAAGGATGATCCTTTAGGTAGCACGATGAGTTAATGCGTGGTGGCTCAGCTCAGACACTTGGGTTCAAACTTGGCATTCCTGGCTACATCTGTGATGATTTGTTAGCTCCCTCTATTAGTAGCTAAGTACTGTATCTGGTTGTAGCTTGCACTGAGAGGTGGAGTGTGCAGCTTGTGTGTCTCCCTGACTTCTGCCATTTCAACGCCACGAGATTTAACAAGTCCAAGTGCCAGGTTCTACACTTTGACCACAACAACCCCGTGCAGTGCTACAGGCTGGGGACAGGGTGGCTGGAGAGCAGCCAGGCAGAGAAGGACCTGGGGGTACTGGCTGACAGCTGAACATGAGCCAGCAGTATGCCCAGGTGGCCAAGAAGGCCAATGGCATCCTGGCCTGGATCAGGAATAGTGTGGCCAGCAGGACCAGGGAATTCATTCTGCCCCTGTACTCAGCACTGGTTAGGCCACACCTTGTGTCCTGTGTCCAGTTCTGGGCCCCTCAATTTAAGAAAGATGTTGAGGTGCTTGAATGTGTCCAGAGAAGGGCACCAAGGGTGGTGAGGGGGCTGGAGCACAGCCCTGTGAGGTGAGGCTGAGAGAGCTGGGGGTGTGCAGCCTGGAGAAGAGGAGGCTCAGATGGGATCTCATTGCTCTCTACAACTACCTGAAAGGAGGTTGTAGCCAGGTGGGGTTGGTTTCTTCTTCCAGGCACCCAGGGACAGAATAAGAGGACACAGCCTCAAGCTTTGTCAGGGCAGGTTTAGGTTGGATGTTAGGAAGAAGTTCTTCACAGCAAGAGTGATTGGCATTGGAATGGGCTGCCCAAGGAGGTGGTGGAGTCACCATCCCTGGAGGTGTTTAAAAGGAGGCTGGATGAGCCACTTAGTGACACGGTTTAGTTAATTAGAAGGGTTAGGTAATAGGTTGGACTCAATGATCTTGAAGGTCTTTTCCAGCCTGGTTCATTCTGTGATTCTTGGACAGCATCAATTACTCTACATGTTTTTTCCTGTGAATCCTGTCTGTGCTGGGAAATAATGGATCTCCATTTTCTTCCACAGAGGTACCAGGGGAAATGTGTGAAACTCCACACATTTTCAACAAACATGGAGAACAAGTGGATAGTGAAGCAAAAACTCTGCGTGGCATTTCCTTCCGGAGGGTCTCAGCCTAGCAGTTTTGCTTGCTCCACAGATGTGAGTGAAAAAACTGTTGGGACTGACACTCTCTCTTTTGATGTGGTTCCAGATCATCTAGGGCAGGGAGATATCTGGTGTCAGTTGAGGCTTTTCAAGTTGATGGCTCCAAACTTGAGTCTGAGAGCCTGCGGGTGTCTCTGGGAGCTCACTCTAAATGGCCTGTGGTTCTTGTAGGCCCAAATGTTGACAGGGATGGCCACTTGCTAATCTGCAGGAAGAGAAAACCAGACACTAGTTAGCCTAGGTGAATTCTGTTTTGTAGTAGCAACATTAGAAGGCAAATGCCTGCCATGTATCTGGAAGAGCAGTGTATAATTCCCTGATAAAGGGATGTATAACTGTTTGTTACATTCTCGTTGCTGGAAAGCTGCCCAGCAGAGAAAGATCTGGGAGTGCTGGTTGACAACCAGCTCAACATGAAGCTAATATGTGCCTAGGTGGCCAAGAAAGCCAACAGCATCCTGGCCTGGAACAGCAATAGTGTGGCCAGTAGGTCAAGGGAAATGACCATGCCCTGTGTACTAAGCACTGGTGAAGCCACACCTCAAATATGGGTTCAGTTTTGGGCCCCTCACTACAAGAAGGACATTGAGGTGGTTGAGTGGGTCCAGCGAAGGGTAATGAAGGATCTAGAATGTAAGTCTAATGAGTAGCAGCTGAGGGAATGTGTAGGAGAGCTGGGGTTGTTTTAGTCTGGAGAACAGGAAGGCGAGGGGAGCACTCTATGGTTCCATGAAAGGAGGTTGTAGCCAGGCATGGGTTAGCCCCCGCTCCCAGGTAGAGGTTGGAAGGGACTTCCAGAGATCATAGAATCATAGAATGGTAAAGTTGGAAGGGACCTCAAGGATCATCTAGTCCCAACCCTCTGCCATAGGCAGGGACACCTCCCACTAGCACAGGTCACTCAAGGCCTCATCCAACCTGGCCTTGAACACCTCCAGGGAGGGAGCAGCCACAACCTCCCTGGGCAACCTGTGCCAGTGTCTCACCACCCTCACTGCAAACAACTTCCTCCTGACATCCAGTCTAAATCTCCCCTTTGCCAATTCAAACCCATTGCCCCTTGTCCTGTCATTACAAGACCTTGTCAATAGTCCCTCCCCAGCCTTCTTGTAGGCCCCTTTCAGATCCTAGAAGGCTACTCTAAGGTCTCCTGGAAGCCTTCTCTTCTGCAGGCTGCAGAGCCCCAAGTCTCTCAGCCTGTCCTTAGAGCAGAGTTGCTGCAGCCGTCTGATCATCTTTGTGGCCTCCTCTGGGCTCGCTCAAACAGTTCCATGTCCTCCTTGTGTTGGGGGCTCCAGAACTGTACACAGTACTCCAGGTAGGGGAGATGCAGAGATGTGATGCTGAGGGATGTGGTTTAGCACCATCCTTGGCAGAGTTATAGAATGTCTGGACTCCATGATGTTAAAGATCTTTTCCAGCTGAAACAATTCTGTGATTCCATGATTATTCCATTGAAACAAAAAGCTCAGCTGCATTCGCTCTCTAAAATCTGAGAGCTGTGGCTGCTTTTCAGGCCACAAAGCATTATTTATTATTGTTTATTTTTCAGCAGAACTCAGAGTTTTGCTTGCATTCTCATCTGAAATAATTGCCCTCTGGTCACCACAGCAGCCTGTGGCATGGTCTCACAGGCATGTTTGCACTGGGGTATTAAACTCTGTCTGTGTTAAAGGAAAACCCTTGCTGAAGCAGGCTTCTGCCTGAAAAGGTCTTCCTCTTTCAGAGACATAAATTACTCAAAGCTGCAGTCTCAGTTTCTAGCAGTCCCACCTGCCCTTCAGGAAGTGTCTGTTTTCAGAAAGAATTCCTATGGGGGAGGAAATTCCCTGCAGATTAGGGAGGATTTTTCATGTAAGGCTGTTTTGATTTGTATAGGGGGCTAAAAGGCTGCCTTTTATGTTGCTGGAGAACCTCCAGCCAAACTCAGCCTTTTTTGCTTTTGGAGCTGCTTAACTTGAAAATATTCTTGTTCAGAAGTTGAGTTTCCAGCAGCTGTCACAACTTGGGCTGTTTCTTGATTCTCCAAAAGTTGCATTTAAAAAGCAATAAAAAGAAGGAAGCTAGAGTGGACCCCCACATCTATTGACTTCAAAATGTAAATGAAGAGCTAAACCACCACTGGCAGCTCCCATCATTATCTCCAGCAGGTCTGTCTGGCAGGTGCAGTTGGATGTGCTGCCCAAAGCCTGATCTTCGGCTGTGTATGGGGCATGTTGGACTGTGGGGGCACACGGAGGCTCTCTACCTGATCCAGTTTTCTGGCTGAAGGCACCTTTCAGCTGCATGGGGCAAAATTAAGTGGAGTTCGGGAGCTCTGCTTCAATCAAAATCCAGAAGAGGGAGCCCTCCATCAAAATAAGGCTCCCAGCAGGACTCAGCCCAACATTTGCAGAAGTTTCCACCTGCTTATAAATCACTTGGTGGAATTTCTTGCCTGTCTGCCTGTTCTTAAAGACTAACAGGTCAGAGTTTCTAGTTTTAAACAATATCATTCAACGGTTGACATGCATAGGATCATAGGATCATAGCATCTTTTCAGTTGAAAAAGACCTTTAAGATCATTGAGTCCAACCAGTATCTAACTCTACCAAGCCTGATGCTAAACCATGTGTGAGGCTTTGTTAAAACTGGTTGTAGCACTTATGGAACTTGGTCCCTGCAGAAGAAGGGCTTCCATTATCCCCCCAAAGCAGAACATGGTTTTCCCCCTCATTCAGAGTTTCCTGCAGCAATCCTGATTGTCACACACAGCAAAACCCTCCTGTGCTCTAAGGAAGCCTGCAGCTATCAACCTTGTTCTTGCTTGGCTGAAGTCAGTGCAGTTTGCTGATGCCTCTGGTGGGACAAGGAGCAGGCCCTTTAGTATAACAGTCTGTTTACACAGGAATCTCCCTCAGCTCCACACTATGAGTAATTAGCTTTGAGCAAGACCAGCCTGTAGAATATTGAAGCCAAATGATGCTTTCAGATACTGTGTGTGTGCTCTTTGTAACCTCTTCTGTGTTCACTTTTTTAACTCATCCTTAACAGCCCTAGGTGTCCATAAGTGCTGACTGTCCCAGCTGTGTCCATTTCCAGCCACTGAGATTTCAGCTCTCAGCCCACATTCATTTGTACATCTCTAGAGAGATGCTTGTCCTATCATCCTGGCTGTAGTGCACAGGTTACAGTGGGTCTGGAATTCACAGAATGGTTTAAGTTGGGAGGGATGTTAAAGATCATCCACTTCCAACTAGAACAGGTCGCTCAAGGCCTCATCCAGCCTGGTCCTGAACACCGCCAGGGAGGGAGCACCCTGGGAAACCTGTTCCAGTGTCTCCCCATCCTCGCTGTCAAGAATTTCTTCTCAATATCCAGTCTCAATCTCCCCTCTTCCAGCCCAAAGCCATTGCCTTTTGTCCTGTCACTACAAGCCCTTGTCAGAAGTCCCTCCCTGACTCTCCTGTAAACCACTTTCAGGTACTGGAAGGCTTATCTAAGGTTTCCCTTGAGCCTTCCCCAGGCTGCACTGCCCCAGCTCTCTCAGTCAGTCCCCATAGAGGAGGTTCTTCATACCTCTGACCATCTTTGTGGCTTCCTCTGGACCCTCCCCAGCCGCTCCACGTCCCTCTTATGCTGGGTGCACCAGAGCTGGAGGCAGTGCTGCAGATGAGCTCTCATAATTTTCCTTTCTTCTGTTTTTCTTCATCTTTTCTGTCTTCTCTTTCTCTTCTTTATGGCTTTGAGCAAAGCATTCAGCTTTTTGTATCCCTTCCCAGGGCTGTTGCTCTAGTTATCTGGACTATGTCCTCATCTTAATTTGTCCCCTGATGTACAGTTGAATTAATACAGCTTAACACTGAATAACCACTCTTGTCATAACTGTAAAGTGAATTTTATGAGATAGTATGATGATATGGGAAAGTCTAATTAAAAAAGGGAAAGGATAGGCTAGATTCTTGGAAATTAAGATTTCAATATATTTGTTAACCTGTATAATACCTCTGAGGTGAATGGTAGCTGCCAGTGTTTTATGCTGACACGTGGTGGCTTGTTCATCCTGTCTTGAACCTAAGGTCTTGTGACCTAAGGTACCTAAAGCAGATTATATTCCAGTGTCTGAAGGGGGGCTACAGGAGGGCTGGGAAGGGACTATTTACAAGGTCTTGTAATGACAGGATGAGGAGTAATGGGTTTAAACTGGAAGAGGGGAAATTCACACTAGATGTTAGGGAGAAGCTCTTTCCGGTGAGGGTGGTGAGACACTGGCACAGGTTGCCCAGGGAGGTTGTGGCTGCTCCCTCCCTGGAGCTGTTCAAGGCCAGGTTGGATGAGGCCTTGAGTGACCTGTGCTAGTGGGAGGTGTCCCTGCCTATGGCAAGGGGTTGGAACTAGATGATCTTTGAGGTCCCCTCCAACTTAAACCATTCTATGATTCTATATGTTTGTTTCCTTGAGGTTTAGAGAAATGGATGTGTTTTACTGCCATGTGCTGTGATCATCCAGTTCAGAAAAGCCTTTGGAGTGTGTTCTGAGGATGGCAAGCATTGTGGCTAACTCGGTAAGTTACAGCCCTCCTGAGGTCTGTATGTTACATGTGGCAAAGCAGTACCAGGCAGATTACTTCCCTTCCTGTGCCCCAGCCAAAACACAAGGTTAGTCAATTGCCTGCCCCTTGTGCCTGAGTGCAGGAAGATGGACCAGGCTGTCAGACTTCTTTCTGTTGGAAGGTGAAAGTGTGTTGTAAAAGTAGATCTTCCTGCTGCTGGGAGGAGAGTCTGAATCAGAACGTCTGAACCTGCTTTTATTGGGTGTGCTTAGTGCCAGCTAGGAGACAGATAGGCAGTGGGATGGCTTACAAGCCAGTTCACAAGCAGTGCTCTGCCTTCCAGGCCAGAAAGGCTACAGATTCAGTATTTTCACACTGACATTTGTTGGTTTTGTTTTGTTTTTTTTTAACAGAACACAGTGTAATTAAAAAACAACACAACTAAATCAAATCATTTCTATAACAGAGCCTGTGGGCTGACTGCACTTAATGCTCTTAAAATAACCCAGTAATAAATGAAAAAGTCTCCTACTGCCTAAAGACAACCAGTTAACTTCCTCTTATGAAACTGTAGGTCTTTTTATTAGGCTACAAAACTGTTTCAAACAAATGGAAACCAAATGTGTTAAAAAAAAAAAAAAGGAAACCAAAAGTGTAAAAAAAAAAAAAAAAAAAAAAGAAAAGTGAATGTTTTTCTTTAAACCCATACCAAAAGAGCACAAGCCACAGGGCTCTTCAAGTGAAGCCCTGCCCCAGTCTCTCCTGCAGGCTGGCTTGTGCTTTTGAGAGTGCATAGAGGGCTCATCTATTGAGCAAGGCACGGCGGCGTGCTGCTAGATAGAGGATCTGTGCAGGAACTGCACCGGGGAGATTAAGCAGCCATTCAGCAGGAAACTATTCAGAGCGGTGAACCCCGAGATATGCAAAGCATTATGCAACTCAGATTGGCACACGTTGTGTTCTCCAGCCCAAAATAGTTGCTATTGTGGAGACAATCTATTTTAATATTCACATGCAAAAGCTTTCAGCACCTCCTGAACCTATGCCCTGCCTTGTAGAACTGTTCATTCTAGCACTAAGCAGACCTTATGCCAAAACCAGCCTTGCTGTAAATGAGTGCATCTCCTAGTGAGATCAATCAGCATCGCCCTTGCCTACACCAGGGCTGAATATTTTGCCTCTTAAATTACAAACAGCTCTGCTGGGGATGGAAAATAGATTAACTTTTTGTGGGTGTAAAACTTAGTGTGTCGTCTGCAGGGTTTTGCCTTCCAGTGACTGCTTCCTAATGGCAGAACAATTGCGTTTCAAGTGGGAAACGTTTTAGCAACAGACCTTTGGGCACTGCCTGAACACGCCTGTGTCTTGGCCTCAGTGAAAACAGTTCGTGTGTAGAGATTGCAGGCTGGGCTCTGAGGTCTTGAATTCTGATACACCCCTCTTAAAGACTAAAGGCCAGGCTGTTTTGGTCAAGAGAACAGTAATATGAGCCTGCAGTGAGACATCCTATGAGATGGAGCAAACCTTAATAAGCAAAATACATGGCTTGTTTTATCTTGTGTGTCAGTGTGTCTTGTCTGGTGAGGTACTGAGTCTTCCCATTAAATACTACCTCATCTGGCTCCAAAGCCAAAGGCTAATCATAGAATGGTAAGGTTGGAAGGGACCTCAAGGATCATCCAGTTCCAACCCCCTGCCATAGGCAGGGACACCTCCCACTAGTGCAGCTCACTCAAGGCCTCGTCCAACCTGGCTTTGAACACCTCCAGGCAGGGAGCATCCACAACCTCCCTGGGCAACCTGTGCCAGTGTCTCAACACCCTCACTGCAAACAACTTCCTCCTAACATCTAGTCTAAATCTTCCCTTTGCCAGTTTAAACCCATTGCCCCTTGTCTTGTCATTACAAGACCTTGTAAATAGTCCCTCCCCAGTCTTCCCCTAGGCCCCCTTCAGATATTGGAAGGCTACTATAAGGTTTCCTCGAAGCCTTCTCTTCTCCAGGCTGCAGAGCCCCAACTCTCTTAGCCTGTTCTCAGAGGAGAGCTGCTCCAGCCCTGTGGGCATCTTTGTGCCTCTCCTCTGGACCACCACCCCTGCCAGAGTAGGTTGCACAGGATGGCATCCAGGCAGGTTTTGAATGCCTCCAGAGATGGAGACTCCGCCACTTCTCTGGGCAGCTAAATCCCTACTCATAGGCAGATAGTACCTGATACCAAGGCCCATTGGGATACACAGGCTGCCCTATCCCCCTGTGAAATGAAGGACAATTGGGATCCTGAATGTTTTTTGTATTTTTGGACCACGTTGAGTTTAAGAACTGACACAAGATAAGTTACCAGCTTTTAAATTTATGTCTGTGCCACTGCTTCTTGTGAAATCTTTGCTGTGTGCTCCACAGGGAAAGAAGAGCTGAAAGGGTCTGGGATGTGGAAGTTCCAGAGGAAACATCTCATTTGTTAAAGATGTTGGGCAAGAATCACACAGCATGAGGAAAGTCCACAGAAACTTCTGGGTGTTTTTGACTGCCCTTCTACTATACATGTAAAGAAACTTCATGAGATCCATGGCAGAAGCAAGCTGACACACAGAAGATGAGGTATTCTATCTTAAAAATGAAAGTAAGATGAAAAAGAAAGTGAAGATGCTGAATTTGAGGGGAGGAAAAAAGCTGTGCTCTTGCAGTGAAATGGTGTAGAACAATGCCTGTCTTCAGAGGTTGCACAAAGATCCTTAATTCAAAATCTTTTCTGAGTATCAGGTGTTTAAATTGTGCACTCTCTCAGTGCAGTTCCCTCTTCAAGGAGCACAGATTATGTATTCCACCTAGTTTTCCATGGAATGATGTATGACATTTGGTCAAGTGCCCTGTACTCTCAGGATAAATTATAAAGTACTTAAATGTGTTTCATCACACATTATACTTCATCTTCAGGCAAAAATGTGTTTTGTCAAAATATTGATTTGTATTATCTCAGGGCATGTTGTATAAAACCCAAGACCGAATTTCATTTTAGGGAACTGTGCAATTTGTCTAACCATTCCAAGGAATAGGACATCAAATACATACGAGCAACTGTGTTGGTGAAATGAATTTTAATCATGTTTATCATCCTTCCAGATAGACTGTACAAGGGAATTTGATAAATTTCACTCTCTGGACCTCAGTCTGATTGTTGATGAGATAGGAATGTTACAACGTCCCAGTGGCATCGAGCTGGATTCCTGCTCTTAATAGGGTGCTGATAATACAGACAGTAGTAATTTATCTGTTACTTAAGAAAAATTAAATCTGATTCCATGAAAGGAGGGAAAAAAAAACCTCCAATAAATGACTATAGGTGAGAATTAATGTAGACCTAGCCTGCAGTATATAATTGGTGTCTAGAGGTTTGAAGAACTAAATGCAAGTATTTGAGGGATTGTTTTTACTTCCGGTCTTGTGGTTAAAACTTGAGAGTCATGAAACATGAAGTCTCTCTTTTTTTAAAACTGAAGTGTGGTTTTTGGGTTTGGGGGGGTTTTTTTGTGTTGTTTTTTTTTTTTAAATAATTTATTTTTATTTAGCTGTCCTACAGATTTTCTACATGACCTTGGAAAGGTTGGACGAGTTGAATTCTGCACTGAGCTGTAGTCTACAGAGAGAAGAGGACTGAAGCTACAACCTTTCTCTACCTGCTGTCTCCTCACTGGCTGACAGTGCACTCTCTCCTCGGAGGGCAGCAAAGCTAAATCACCTGGTGTTTGCAAAGATGCTGGTATGAAGCAAGGTGGGCTGCTTCTGCTTGAGTCTGCTGAGCTTCTCAGGAGCAAGGGATTTGCTCTGCTTGTGGGCTACCCAGCAGAGGGCAACATCGCCCTCACACAAGCAAATGATGCACAAGCTCTTTGATCCAAAACTTGCCAAGAGCCAGAGGATTTTTTTCTCTGGCCTTTATATGCCATTCTGTGTAAGTGCTACATTTCAGTATTAGCCTTGCAGTGCAAAGGCCATGTGTTAGGGCTCCTGTGGCACTGCTGGCAGCTAGCCTTAGCAAAAAGCTTCAATGCCTTCTAGTGCTGGCCAGAAACACCACAGCAATTTTAATTTTGTTAGTGGTTGACACAGTGCTAATGTTCTTGACAGCTGTGACCATGTGTTGCTTCAAGTGTTGTGTGGCTTTGGTTAAGGTTTGTCACCCTTACCTATCTATTTGATATCTGACCCAAGGGTATTTGAGATGCAGGTCACAGGACCTGGAGATCAAAGGCACCAGCTGGATCCTGACCTCGCGGAAGTCAATGGCAGCATTTTCTTTCACTTTCTTGAGGTCAGGACTGTGCCTGAGCTTTCCTGTAAAGCATAATGTTGTCAGGGACCTGTGGGCACTATTGAGCCTTCCTGGCCCTGACAAGCTTTTATGCTCTCTCTGCCTAGGAGACCAGTTTCAGCTCAGGATTTGATATTCAGTCCTTGGCTGAGCTATGCCGTGGGCATGGCTATCTTTGACCTTGCCTTCAGGATGGATCCATGCTGTTGCCAGGGCTCCAGTCCTACCTCTTACCCTTGTCTACTGCATGAACCTTGGAACTGGCTGATTTTCATAGAATCATAGTCATTTGGGTCAGAAGGGACCTTTTAAAGGTCATCTAGTCCAACCCCCCTACAATGAGCAGGGACATCTTTAGATCAGGTTGCTTAGCACCCTGTCTGGCCTGACCTTGAATGTTTCCAGGAATGGGGCAATGTGTGCCACTGCTTCACCATCTACAGTGTAAAAACTGTCTTCTTTATCACTGAAGTATCTGTCTTAGTTTAAAACCATCACTCCTTGCCTTGTCACAACAGGCCCTGCTAAAAAGACTGTCCTCATCTTTCTTCTAGGCCCCTTAGAGTACTGAAAGACCCCACTAAGATCTCCCCAGAGCCTTAGTACTGAAAGGCCACAAGAAAGCCTCTTGGAGCCTTTGCCTTATCTGAAGCTGTCTGTGGGATTCATTGCTATGACCACCTGGCTCTGCCCTATGTTCAGACCCTGTGGGCCTGCATCTTTTGGTGAGGGCAGAGTGTGCTGGGTGACCCATGGCTCCTGGCTTGTCTCCAGCCATGGCACAGCCCTGCCCACACTGCTCCCTGACACTGCTCTGCACAGTCTGAATTTATGCCCTGTGAGAACTCCTCCATGAGTTCAGTCAAACCATGCAGAGCACCTGAAGTGAATGGGAGGCTTTTAATAAATCTTTGCAGGATGATTGGTCTTTGCACTGCAAAAATGTGCAACCCTGAAAGCAAAAATAGTTGTATACATCTTACCTGAGTGTAATGCAGCTCCTGCTTCCATGTGAATCTGGCCTTTTAGGTATCCAAAGCTAATAAAGAATTGGTATTGCTCAGCCTTGCAGAGAACAACTTGAAAGGTTGAGAGGTTTGGAGGCCAAGGGACAAGAATTGAAACTAGAAACATCCAGACAATCCCATTTACCTTTATTGTGCTTGGAATTTGGGAAATCAGGTAGATTTTAAGCTAACTTAATAACTTACTGCATTTTATTTCCTGATGCTTGGAAGTTTGTGACTAGCCAGACATGGAAAATGACAAGCAGTGATAATTTTTCTTCACTGTGAAGGAAAAAGGTCAAACTTTAGTCAGTTTTCTATTAAGTTTTCCCCTCCAAGCATCCAAGCAACAAATGCTTGTATTTACATTTGAAATTCTGTTGGTGGAGGAACAGCTCTCCCCAGGGTACTTCTCTGAAGGCTAACAAATTCTTCACATTTTATATTGTTTCTCTTTTTCTTCGTTGTTTTTGTTTTGTTTCAGAGTGATTGGAAATTTCTTTTGGGTATTGCTAACAGGAGATGCAAACATATATGTAAAATTTCACCACTGAGTAGCTGTTATTTCCAGTGCCTAATGGGTCTCAAGGAAGGGCTTTGTGGAATTCAAGTGTATTTCTGAGTGATCCCTGCACTGAGTTTGTTGAGTTGAAGTGGGAGAAATGTCACTGTTTAGTAGCTAATTGCAGGGATAAACTTGTCCAACTGCAGATGGAAATGGCACTGTTTACCTGGAACTTCATGCTGAAATGGAGGGGATGTAAAATGCTTGAGGCCTTCTGGTGTAAATTATGCTTCAATAGATGCAAGGAGGCAACAGGTTTTGTGTGGAACATGTATCCCTTTGTAGTGAAACCAAGGATTTGTTCTCAAATGGAATTTGGAGAAAAAAGGTTTAACAAAGTTTACATTCCTTCTTAGAGTACAGTTCTGAGCTTGCTGGGTTCTACCAGTCTAGGTCCAAGAGCAGAATTTGCCCTCTGAGGTAGGGGATGCCTGGTGCATGTTCTGTAGTACCAGGACCTGACAAACCTGGCAGCTGACAATTCACCTAACCCAGTTGATGGTTTTACTCTGTTGGTCATTAGATTCACACCTTTCCTATTGTAAACCTTTGCATACCTATTGTATACCTTTGCTGGGTATGAAATAACGAAACATATGAAATAAGAATATGAAACACATGAAATAAGCTATTTTAGCCACCTGTCTTGGACCTCATGGAGTAGAAGTCTATCAAACACAGGCTGAAATCTCTTGATTTAAAACAAAAGGGCCTTCAGAGTAAGGTCTCTCAGAGAATGGATTAACTCATGGAAATTTTTTTTTAAGACAAGTAATATTTTACAGGAAGCTAAGTATATTTTTCCAATAGATGTAATTGTCAGGATATTTTTAGGGAAAGCGAGCTCTTGCCACTACTAATGAGTAAGGCAGCTGAAATTCCTGGGTACCCATGAATGCAACTTCTCAAAGAGAGGAATAGTGTGTGTAGCCTTTCTGTAAACTGCAGGAAGGTCAGAGAGTAAATTGTTTGGGCCTACTAGTCTGTGGAGAAGTTGTAAATAAATCAGTTGTCAACAAAAATTGTTTCTAATAAAGGGGGCTGTTTTCTCTCTCTAAAGTTGTTGCTATCAAAAAAAACACAGGGTATGGAAGCCACATGCTACTGTGTCAATATTTTGTACAGTTGGTGTCTGTAAAACATCTAAGAGAGCTTTTCTGGTGATGATACTCTGAACACAAGCCAGCAGAGCACCCAGCTGCAGGTAACCCATAATCTGTTTGTTCCCTGTAGTGAAAACTGGTCAGTAAGATTTGCCTGAAATTTAACTGTGTCAGTTAAACTCAACATTACTGTCACTGTTTGAGTTCCAGGGCTCAAACCCATGGGACACAGGAAGGCTGGGGAGGGACTATTTAGAAGGGCTTGTAATGACAGGACAAGGGGCAATGGGTCTAAACTGGCAGAGGGGAGATTTAGACTGCATGTTAGGAGGAAACTCTTTGCAGTGAGGGGGGTGAGACACTGGCACAGGTTGCCCAGGGAGGTTGTGGCTGCTCCCTCCCTGGAGGTGTTCAAGGCCAGGTTGGATGAGGCCTTGAGTAACCTGTGCTAGTGGGAGGTGTCCCTGCCTATGGCAGGGGGGTTGGACTAGATGATCCTTGAGGTCCCTTCCAACCTGGCCATTCTATGATTCTGTGATACAATGTAGGTAGTTACCCCACTCCTCCCCCTCTCCCCATAGTGAAAAGGCAGGCAGGGGAAGTAAAAGGGTAAACAAACGACTTGAACAGAAATTAAAAGTTAAGAAAGTAATTAAAAAAAACCCACAAAGGTATTTAGGGAGAAATGATGTACAGAGACATAGGGGAAGGGGATAAACACAGATATATACAGAACCAATTCACAGATGGCAGTGGATTCTCTGGATGTGGGCCCCGACACATGGAAGTAGGCCAGGACCACATGGCAGGCCCAACCACATGGTCAGCAGCTCTCAGACAGGCAGGGAGGCAAAAGAACGAACTGGAAATTCCTCCCCTTTATAACAGAGCCTAGGCAGGAAATGGAAAGGAATAATATGACCCAGGGACTCCTCCCCTGAGGGTTTGGTTTGCCACCCTGCCACTTGGTAGCTCTTAAACCACAACAGTTATCAAGTGGTGTTTCTATCGTATGCATGGAGTCCATCCTCCAGACCTGCTGTGGTCAGCTATCACAGTAGGCAAGCCTGGCTGGCATAACATGTGGGTTTCCTTTCAGCAATTCTATCCAAATGAGAGCTCTGGCTCCTTCCTCTGTATGTTTTTATAAAACACCTATATAAGCACATTTTATAAACCACCACAAACGTTTTTATTTTCCCACTAGGAGACTTTCCTTGCAAGTGTTGAGTTTCAGTATAGCTATTGGTAAGATATGTTCAGAAATTGACAAGTCTCTTCTCTTGTCTGTCTCCTTTTTTTTTTGTTTGTTTGGTTTTTGTTTGGTTTGGTTTAGTTTAAAAAAAAAAACCACTTTTTAAAGTGTTTTACTGTAGAGGCTGGCATCTAGAGTGAAATTATTTATCAAAATTAAAATGATTCATTATTATTTATATTTAGGAACAGGTTCTTTACCATGAGGGTAGTAGAACACTAGAACAGGTTGCCCAGGGAGGTAGTTGAGACCCTGTTCCCAAAGATATTAAAAGTGAGGCTTAACAAGGCTCTGGGCAACCTGATCTAGTTGAGGATGTCCCTGCTTACTGCAGAGGGGGGTGGTCTGGATGACTTTTGGAGGTCACTTCCAACCCAAACTGTTTATGATTCTACATTCTTTCCATATTTTGATGTCTTGACCAGTAAGGCTCAAAGCTATGATTTTTGGGGCTATTCTTTCTTGTTATCTTTGCCTTTTGTTTAGGTGAACATGTCAGTCTGTCCAGAGGAAGTATGATATTCTTCCCTGTCATAAAATCCACAACCTCACAGCTCCTTTCTAGCTGGTAGCTGACTTTTCAGGTATTTCTGCTTTCTCTCATCTTCTTCTTGCAGTACTGAGCTGGTTTCCAAGAAGATCAGATGAATACTGCTCTTCTTTAATGTCTCTCCAACTCTCCTAACATTGTCTATTGTCTGAAGCACACAGACATTTCATCTAGAGGAAAGTGCCAGAGCGCTAATACCTATTGTCAGAGCCATTGTTCCAGTTCTCAGGAATAGACTCTGATATGCCATTCAAGACTGCTATAGTATAAAGCTTGGGGCAGAGATAAAGAGAGATTCTCATCTAAGGCACTGGGAGGAAAAGAAAGAAACAACAAACTTAAAAAAATAAAAAAAGTGGCAGATCCTGAGGCAGCTTGAATAATATTTTAGATGGAGATAGATATTATCAGTGTGGCAAAATAAGTCACTGTTAGAATTAATCTGTGAAGAAGAAAATTATTTATTTTAACACTTATTAGGCTTTTAATGAATTTTGAATAAATAGACTTGAAAGTTTTTTTTTCCAAGTAGCCTAAAAAGATTCAAAGATGTGGGTGCAAAATGTTGACAAAGCTGAGCAGTAAGTCCAACAAGGTTCCTGTTCTATTATGAAGTGTTAGAGATGTTTACAATTAGCATATTTCTGGGGTTCCTATAGTCAGTTATGTAAATTGTTTATAGCATGCAGATGCAATGTGCAGCTCCTTGCTGTGCTTGATTGGCACTCTTTGATTCTTCTTCACATTAAAGCCATTGCAAACCATTAAAGCTATTGCAAACCACTGGCAACACCAAAGTTTTCCCTGATGCGGGGAACAGATTTTACAGGCATTTGATATTTCTGAATCAGGGGCTGGCATTTCTCAAATCCATGTTATGTTATTGGGTGAAATCTTTGGATTTTAAGAACAGTAGATTCTGGAGTGTATTTGCAGCTGAAACTCCATTCTGCAAATATGGGGAACGATCGTTTGTACTTCAAAATCTTTCCTATTTGCTGCATGAAACTTCAGTGCTGTAAACCTTGTTTAAAGGAATGTGTCAGTGAAGACACCCAGTACAGTCAGTTTACTCAAAGGACTTAATCTTCAGCAAAGTATAGTTATTCTGTGTATATAATAATAATAATAATAATAATGTTTAGTTTTCTATTATAATTACTGCATAAATAAACTTACTGTTTAATAAATCATATCTATGTATTTACTGTTTATTTATGTAATCTATTTCTCTCTAGGAAATACTTCCTGCTTAAGCATGTCCTGCCGTTTTGTACCTGATGGCAAGGTAAAACCAAATGTAGAGCTAAACTGGCAAAGCTCCTCTGTAAATGCCTTTTCTCAACAGTGTGCTGTGTGTTTCCAGATGCTTCACACTTCATAGCCACTGAGAAATGCAGCTTTTTGACAGTCGAATGGCCGAAAGATTCATAAATGTGAAACATGAGCATGTCTGAATGCTGCTGGTTTCTTACCTCTACACTGCACACATTCACACGTGAATGTGACCAGGCAGCAGAGAAGACACAGTCCCTCGTGGGCAGGGTGCACTGTGGTGCTGCAAGCGAAGTGGGGACCGTCATTTTTTTCAGCTCCTCTGTGGCTCGTTTCCCCACCAGCACCCTATGCGCCCACGCGGCAGGTCCACATGACACTGAACCCACATTACAGCCGAAGTCTCAGGTGCCCTTTCCTCTCTGAAAGCCGCAGAGGCACAGGCTTTCATTTCCAGGTGACTTGTGCGAAGGGAAGCAGGATCAAGCAAGTCCTTTACACACAGCCCCTCCCACCTCCTCCGCTCTGCTGGAGAGCTTCGTACAGACCGACACTTCTCAAAATCCCCCCATCTCTTGAAAAGTCTGCCTCAAGTCCTTCCCTCCTGTTATCTGGGTAACGTTTTCCTTCGGTCTGCCCATGCCCTCAGAGCTGTTCTAACCCCAAAGAATCTGCACAGCAGAAAGCAGGGTGTGGGCAGAAGACCAGAGTTTTGTAGCTCCCTCGGCTGCTCCGTGACTGTTGCCACTGAACCCTTCTGCACTTCTCTGCCTCCCTTTATGCCTGCTCAGTTTGCTGTGAAAGCTGCACAGACCAAACAATAAACTGTCACAGCTTTTGTCTTCCATTGGGGTTTAGTCTTGAGTGTGTAAACCAGAATATGAATTGCAGCAAGATGAGATGAGGGATCAGAATGAAGACCCAGCAGGATGTGAAAGCTGAGCGTAGTCCTGTGATGAAGTGGAAGTTGTGTGCACACAGAGTCTGAGGATGCAGAGATATGGATGTATGCCCCCCTGCCTTACCCACTGAAAGGGTATTTTGTTCTTCAGGACTTTTTTTCTGAAGGATTTCTTTCCCAGCAGCAGAGCTCAGTTCAGAGTTACACGAAGTTGAGGGAGAAATAGTGCAGCAAGGTTCGACACACAACTGGAGCTTCATGCTATCTGTGTGCGTAACTTCAGACCTCTCTGAAGGACTGGAGGCATGCTTGGGAAAAGAAATCTCTTAGAAAAATGCCTGTAGAGAGGTAGTCATTGCCCATACTTGCTGCTGAAGCACCCTTGCGTTTTGCATCAGGAGGACATTTACAAGGACTCAGAGGCAAGATGTGCAGGAGAAAATTGACACCCAAGAAAAGAATAACTATTGCGTTTTGAGGCTTGCAGAGGAACAAGTGTTAGATAAATGCATATGACAAACAGAGCCTGTTTGATCTCCCTAAGAAGATTTGACAAGTCAGACACACAGGAGCCATAAATTACCTGTAATGGCAAAAATTACATCAGTTATAACCTTTTAAGCAGTTGTGCCTCATACAGCATCAATTCAGAGATAGCAATCTGAGGAGAACCGGTCTCTCTATGCACGTTTCCCTTGTAATATACAGCTACAAGAGTAAGCTGTGTATGATTTTCATAAGGCCTGATAAAAATCTAACGGTTCTAGGCTGCATACCGAAAACCTGTGCAGATAACTGGCTCAGACTCTAACTGATAAGGATACTGGGCCAGGAAACCCATTTTTTACTTTAAAAAAGAAATGGAAGTATGATTGAGATGTCATGGTGTGGGGGTACTGCATGGGGAAGATTCCCATAATCAGTCATCAGCCCATTTCAAAGGCAAGCTGTGGAGCTGGAGGGGGGTGGGGGCTGCCAAGCACAGCAGAAGGCTCTGCTTTTTCCACCCGTGAGACCTCCTGTGCCACCTTGGGAGGATTTCCCCAGTGGAGTTGCCTTGGCTGTGGTGCCTGGCCCACAAGTTGTTAAAGAAGGTGGGGCAGGAGGGGAGGGAGAGCTCCAGCAGGTGCAGCAGTCGGCACCTGAGTGCTGTGGTGATCACTGGCATCTGTGTAGCTGGCTGGTGCGGGGCAGAGCTGTGTATAACATCCATGCCAGCAGGGCATGATAGCACACAGGTCTTCTAGCAAGGACTGTGAGGAGGTTGTTTCTTTTTCTGCCCTAATGGCAAAATTTGATTTCCCCTGAAGCCCAGGAAGCTGGAGAGAAGAGTTTCAGATGGAAAAGACCTTCAAGATCATTGAGTCCAACCATTCTCTAACTTTACCAAGTCTAGTGCTAAGCTATGTCTCTTGACACCACATCCTTGCCTCTCTGAAACACCTCTAGGGATGGGGATTGTCTCCCTGGGGAGACTGTGACAGTGGTTGAGAGCCCTCGCAATGAAGAAGTTTGAGGGAAGGACTATTTTCACCCACTGCATGGCATTGGTTGTCCTCAAGTGTTTTCTTTTGAGACTGGAGTCAAAACTTCCAGACTTGCCTTTGATTTTAAGCTCTGCCCATGCACATCTGCTTGCAGGGCACAAGCTCAGCAAGTCACCATAGCTGGCAGGGGAGGCGATCTGGCAGTCGGAGGGGTGCTGGTTTTGGTACCAGCAGCAGGCAGCCTTGCAGTCCTAGCAGGGAGGGCTGCTGGTGTGGCTTGGAGATCTTACTCTACTTCAATGGTCATTTAAATTCACTTTTGATTACTGCCTGTTACTTCAGTCCGAAAGGCCAAAATTCTTGCAAGGCTGCTTTCCCAGAAACCTCCTCGATGAGTTGAATCACACCAGGAAAAGCTGTCGC